>APFE030750576.1:24018-160154 GCA_000404065.3 Pinus taeda | reverse complement strand
GCATTGTTTTGCAGTAATCAAAGAGATGGCGGTAGGTGGTGCTACCTCTGGTATCCTGAACAACTTATTTCCCAATGTAATAATAACAGCACGGGGCCTTGATTCATACACAGCATGCCGCTTCCACAAATATGGTTGTCTTAGTAATACATCACAAACTTCAAGGGGAGCAATGTCACACAATACCTCATCCGTGAAGGGCTTGATGTTGTACGGAAGGCGACACTGCTGGCTCACGCGAAGATCTCGTCCTTGGTGAAGCCACCCAATGGTGTATGGTTGTGGTTGTGTTGTGGTCGGTAAGCCCAACCGCTTCACGACCTCTACCGAGATGAGGTTCTTTTGACTCCCGCTATCAACGATGAACTATATCGGGGAGCCCTTTACCCACATCTGGGAGTGGAAGAGACGCTCCTCCTCCTCTGGATCTTCAGGTTCATTTCTCTGGATCTTTGCAGTAGCAACAGTGGCGCTGGGGTCCGCATCAATGATCTACTTCCCTTTTTCATACCCCTTATCGGGTTCCGACTCAAAGTCAGAGCATGCATCTGATTCTAAAACCTTTAGCTCGGCCACCAGTGACTGCTTGGCCTAACACTCACTTGTGTTGTGAGTGGAGCTCTTATGGAACTCACACCATTTCCCAATGTCCTTTCTCGGCTTCGCGGCGCTGTTCTTTACTTACAGATTTGGCTGGTTGTCTTGGGCTGTCCCACCTTGGCTTTGTCCTTTGTTCTGTGGTTTAGGGGTACCTTCCCCTACTTTGGATTCACAGATCCAAAGTCTCGCTTCTTTTGTTTAAACTTCTACTCGACCTTGACGGCATACCGGTATGCTGCGCCGAGCAAGGGGATGCTCAGGAATTGTATTTCTTCCTGGATGTACTTGTGCAGGTAGCCATGGTATTTGAGTATCAAATGTTGCTCCGAATCCTTGATACCCAACTTTGTGTGAAGAGTATGGAAAATATTGGTGAACTCCGGTACGTCTTGGTCCCTTCCCTGCCGCAGCGTGGTCCACTTTATGTATTCATCCTCATAGCTCCCGACAGGGTAGTACTGCTCCTTGATGGCATTCTGGAATGAATCCTAGGTGGGTGCGGCTGAAAATAGTGAGCCAATACTTTCATCCTTCTGCTCGCAGTAGGTTTCCCACCAGTCCTTGACGTGGGGGGCTGCTTTGAAAAAACAATCTTTTCTCGACTCGAAAATTCATGAACAGAAAAATAACCCTCTAGTAGATTTAACCATTTATCTACGGCGTCTGCGTCTATTTGACCCTCGAATATGGGGATTTCAAAATTAACTTGTACCTTAAAGGGTGTGGCATTTCCAGAGTAGCTGCTGGAAGCCGATGCGTTGCTTACGGGTAGCCGCTGAAGGATCTCGGCAAAGTTGTCCATCATCGCGTTCCGTTGTCGCTCGAGGGCTTCTTCGAGCAAGATTTTCATGGGATCTCCTGCCCCCTCATCTTTCTTCTCGCCCGCCATGGGAGGCCGTCGGGATTTGCGAGGTTGGTCTTGCAAAGGTTCGACCAGTTCAAGCCCTAACTCCTTATATCCCGACCTTGTTGGGGACGTGCAAAGAATAATAGAGAAAAAGCAGACCGCTCTGATACCACTGATCCGGATTTAAACAGGAACACAACAAATTACAGAGATAACCATAAACACAAAGATGCAGCAGAAATAATACTTCATTTCATTAATGGAAAATACTGAACATGCTTACAATCAGAAATGGAAATAAACTAGCTAGGGCGATGGTAGCTTATCTCTGAGAAGAGATGTGATGGCTACATGCCTCTGAACTGTGTTACAATGAGGCTCGAAGGCCTATTTATTGTTGAGAAACAATGAAAAAACCTTAACATTCCAAAACCTAACCCTAGGAGATGAAACGCCAAACTGTGGGCCCCGTTTGGGGGTAAGTTGGTACATCAACTTCCCGGGGTCGTAACTTTAGCATATGATCTCCGTTTGACGCGTACAATGGCTCATTAGAAAGATCTATTCGAGCACTATCATTGTTGGAATAGGCAACATCGGTCCATTGCATGGACCCATGTTGCCCCCGGATTCCCCAAAAAACGTCGTTTAGGGCTTCAAAACGGCTCTGGAAGTTCAGGACCCGAAAAACTGCTAAAAATAGTAAGTTGTGCTACAATTAACGAAACTGAAAATGCTGAGAAAGACAATGGTGGGGGTCCAGGTGGAATTGGCAGGTGGCCACCAATATCCACCTGGATCACAAAGTGTATCAGAGAATATCTTGAGCAGCGGCCCAAAGCAAGAGAAAATTGAATATCTTCCAGGAGATTCATAGAAGGAGAGCGAAACTACTTGAAGCTCTCAAATCATAATTATTGCACATTCAATTCGCACCAAAGCTGAACTGTAGCCCCAAAGCACATTCACTCCAGCAGCACCGCATCTGGTCCCCAAGGGCCACCTCGTCACCTGTTCCAATCCAGCTGCCCCCAGCGCAGCCAAAAGATTTACTTGCATTTAATTCTAGCAACATTTACATTTTTGAAGAGTTCTAAGCAGACCTGTCAAGGTCACTTGTAATGATGTCTTTCCGATATTTTGTTTATAAATACCACCCTAAGCAATGTTGTGAGGGGTTGGTTGGTTGGTTGTAGTTGTTGTTCAGTCTTCTTTCCAACATTTTCTCTGAGCAAAGACCCGCACTGTAACTGTCATATTTTTCCATAATCAAAGATTGTTGAAAGCATAGATTACGAAACAACTTGATGTTTTCTCTTGGCCAAGGAATGATCACGGAATTCCTGTGTCTCTACATGATCCAATAAGTGTTTTTCTTCCCTGTTTTATTTTATGTTTTTATCACCTTTTCGCCTTTCTAAATTGCAGGAAAAAAGAATAGCTTAAGATTTGTTTCATTACACCTTAAGTTCAATTTCTGCATTTTTCAATGTTTTCTCCAGAAACAGTTATGAGCTTGTATTCTTAAATGATCTGGTTTACCCTGTTTCTTTCACATATGAGTGCATGTCTTAGAAATTCTTAACTGCTCCGGGATCCCACTCACCCACTTCTCCTCTTTGTCAGCATGATGGAATGATTCTCTTTTGCCTTTCATCCCTGATGTTCATTCCGTATTTTCAGCAGACCGAGTATTGCATCCTGTGTGGCTATCCTGCTCCGTATCCCCTTGTGACCAAGAAAACGCTCGCATGCCTCAATCTGTGACTCCATGCCCAATGGTTCGAAACTTATCACACCTTACTGTGCCTCTTTGTTAGAGAATCCTACCTTCTTTCCAATCATAGTCAACATTCCCTTGAAGTCAGAAAGCTAGCCTAAAATCATCAACTAAGGTTGAATCAAAAGGAGAGAGCCCTCTCTGATTGCAAGTGGGATAGAACCTACAATCAGAAGATTGGTTTGTGGTTACCTCGGTCATATCCCTATTAGGAGCCTAGGGACAACCTGAGTGATAACATGATGGCGACTCCACTGGGGATCTCCTCAGATAAATCAATGAAACCACTCTGCAGCTCTACAGAGGAAGAAACTGACTTGTAAAAGCCTCGGTCGACCTGTATCTGCGCACTCCATTGGGGATTCAAGCGCTCTGTTCATCTTTAAACCCCACTGGAGGAAGTGCTCCTATTTTTCAAAGCTTGTCACGCTTAGTTCTGATCTTTGATGGTGGACAGAGATCAGGCACTTCAGAGTCTAGGCATCCACCTGACGGCTCCACTTCAATTTCAATCAAAGGCTCCACTGAGGAACGAACCAAATGTTACAGCCAATTATCCCGTGTATTAACAACAAGAGAGAATGACCGAATCCTGGGAGGAACTTCCGATAGAGGAAGCTTTAGAGAAATGCAGAGAAAGTTTATCAGAATTTGAGCTTAATGACGAATTTTTCAGAGCGGTATTGTCAAAAATACCAGGCGGCTGGAATAAACTGTTCCTTGACTTTGTTGTGGAAAAATATGAGAATGAAATTGAACTCCTGGGAGCTCAAAGTCATTCTTATGATTTCCGTAGCCCCCAAGAGTTTTAACCAAATCTTCCTCCTCAAGTTCACAAGGAAATAGTGTTGTCTCCCGAATTACAGTTTGAGTATGATCTAGGTTCCAAGGGAAAGACAGAAGGATCATTGGCTAGGGTCATTACTGAAGATGTAGCTGATCCTTCCAACCTAAAGAACCCGGAATGATGCCAAAGCTTCCATTCCCCTATTCAGGAGGGAACACTGTTGCCTGAGGACCTGTAGATTCTGTGTGATCTGGGATCCAAGGGAAAGACAGAAGGATCATCGGCTAGGCTCATTACCGAAGATGTAGCTGCTCCTTCCGACCCAAAGGATCCCGAGTCATGCCGAAGTCTCCCATCGTCAACTCAGGAGAAGATGCCGCTACCTCCTGATTCACAAACTCTGCATGATTCTATTGAAGATTCAGGAAAAGCAGAAGAAGTTCTCTCACAGGGTAAGTTCATCGATCCAATCGCAGATTACATGGAACTTTGGCTTAACAAAATTTTGTTAACATGTTTTCTCAGTGAAGACCATATGCTTCAGCAGCAAATGATGGAGGCCACAATTTTGGTTGTCAAGGCATATGCCTGGATGATGCTTTTGCGTTCAGTAACGATCAGTCAGCAAGTTTATCTCGTTTCACAGATGCTTAAATGGCTGCACTGGTTGTTTGATTTTACCTAACGGCAAAGTAATTGCTGGTTAGGGTAGGTAGGTAGAAGGAATAAAGCGGCCAGAGAAAATAAGTTTTGCAGAAGACAACAAGAAACTAAAAACCAAGGCGTTCTAGCCTGCTGTTCTTGACTTCTCGCAAGGAGAAGCCATCCCCGAGTGGAGCCACTATTAGCTCCTGCTGCAGCAGGTATTCATTTTTCATGATTGGCATTTCACAGGCCAAATATGTCGTACTTTGCTTGCTGCAATGCTCCATATTTGTTCAAACAGTCTCCAAATGAAGAAGGCTACTTCAAGTTCATTCAATTGCCTTCAAATTTTGTAAAGTTATCCCGATATCGCTTTTTCAGCTAAAGGGAGGTCCAAATAGCCTAATCTTGGTCTCCCTAGGTTTCAATTTCTTGTTTTAGAATATAGAGAATGAACAATCTGTCCAAACAGCTTAATCTTGGTAGATTTTAGATAGGTAGAGAATCAAAGGAGCCCAACTTCTTAATCTGGGCCCTTGGAAGAAATAAGGGTAGTTTTTAGAATAGGAAGGCATTAAAAGAAAAAATTGAAATGCTGGGTCTACAAGTCTAAATGCACCCAAACCAAAAGAAGAAAAAATGTTAGGTAAGTAGGCTGGGTAAGTAGTTTTGAGGTTGCAGAATCTTGGTTTCTGATCAATTCTATGTTTTCAAAGTATCATCTCTACTCAGGTCACCGTCATTAGACAGTTTCATGTGGAGGAGCTCAAATCAGGCATAACTAACTTCCCTTTCTTCCTCTTCCCTAAATCGTTGACTAATCTCCCCAAAAAGAGGTCAATATCTTCTTGATATCTCTTAGTTTCATCATTTTCCATGTCATTAGCCTTGGTGAGGATCTGCTTCACTCAAGGAGGATCCATACTTTCTCTACAAAGCTCTATCTCCCCTTTGAAGCCTAAGATTTCTCAAACTTAGCGCTTTCTTCTCATTTCCATATTAACAACTAACATTATTATTTAACTCCCTAGATTTTCCCCATCCCCCTATTAAAACTATGTAAATAATCCCCTTATGTAAATATCCCCTCCCCCAGGTTGAAATATAACCATAAGTATTTCTCTGGGAATTACTAAGTCACCTGGACTTTAGTAAAAACCCTCATTCTGCATAAATTTCCCTTCCCTAGAGTTTGGACCCCTTCCAAAACACAAAGAAAACCCTTTCCGAATGTAAAACCCCCCCCGCGCATTTTTTTGGAAATTATTAATGTTTGTTTAACAAATTTCCAATGCGCAAAAACCCATTAACTCTTAACCTAAAGTTCTAAACCCACCCGCGCCACGAAAAATTAAACTTTAACACGCGCGCTCTTCTATTAAACTCCGTGCATCTCCCTTTCCCGTCCACTGTCGGATCGCCCCCCAGATCCGACGGCCATTATTCATATCAGGCACCCGATTGTGGTGGTAGGTTACCACCCGATGTCCGACGGTTTTACTGTCGTACACCGGGACAGGTGGCGGCCTCCCATTGCATCGGGCTGCCCCTGACAGAAACCACCTCTGTACCAAAGGCGGTCCGATGCACAGGCCAAAACCACCCTCCCCTCACGTAATAGGACTGCCTCGTCACCCTGCCACGTTGCCTCCACATCACCTCACACTGCCTACGCCTGACCCACGTCACCTTGCCACGTGTCACTGTCACGTCACCCCGCCGTACTGCCACGTCACTACCACGTCACCCCGCTATACTGACACTGAGAATACAATGGAATATAATAGGAGGTCAGTTGAAAAGAAAGCCATAAGTGACCTGACTAAAGATACCAGTTTTGAGATAAAAAGTAGCAGTTTGGAGCAGGAGTGGGACCAATTCAATAAAAAACTACAAGACACTCCTAAGACAATAGATGCCCAGGAAACCACGGAATATCACACTCCTCTTCATACCCAGAAAATTATAGAGTCTGAGTCGATGGATGAGAAAGGGACAAGTTCGCAGTAGACAAAAATCATTCCTACTTTGCCCACATCAGAAATTGTCCTAAAGGTGACTGAAATTCCTCCTTTAGATGTGTCTACAACCCACTTCACAAGACTGTAACAAGGAGATAGAGGAAAAGAACCAGGGTAGAGACACCCGAGATCCCACCCAAGAATGAGCTGATGGACATAGTCTGGAAGGATATTCCTTCCAATCCAACTAAAATTTTGACTAGACTGTCATAGTTTACAGGGGCATATGCAATTGACAACATGGATAAAGCTACGAAGATTTCTATTTTGTTAAGGGATAAGGAAGAGAAGATAGCACAGCTCGAGCAACAACTACAAATTGAAAAAGAAAATGTGAACTAGCAAGCTGTTGAACAAATCACTCAATTGTAGCAGAATATGGAAGTGTTAAAGATAAGCCATGAAGCAAATATTTCTGCGAAGAACATGAAAATTCAAGAATTGCAAGAAGCCATGGAAACATATAAGATGTTCCTACTGTCGATGAATTCATCAAAGAGGAACTAGAGCTAATTTCCTTCCTATCAAAAAAACAAGAGCAATTTTGCCAAATAATGCTGCATATCACTCCTTATCTGATCACCAGTGATCAATTAATGAATTTGGCGATTGACCCAAGAACTGAATTTAATGATCTAAATACAAGAATCTTAGAATTTGTTGAATGGAAAGAAACAAAAGAAGGAAGGAGAGCTAATTTGCTTGAGATTGAGGAGACACATAAGGACATTCTATTCACAGATTGGGATGCACGGATCAAGCAAGATGAATTAACAGTGGCAAGAGCAGTAGGGGCATCAAAGAACATAGTAAAAGCAGTAAACCACACTTTGCATGTCACCAACTTGGTGAAAGAAGGTAACCCAAAAATACTACCATATTTAAATGACTTGCATAAAAGCTGGAAGGAAAGAGTGGAAATCCAAAGGGAAGTGGTCACAAAGATAGCAAAGACTAACTGGGATGTGTATTGGCAATACCTTGTCAAGCCACACAGCCAAATCATGACCCTCAACTACTCACCCCATTCAACTCAACAAATGATGCCACCTATCACAGATGCTATTTTCACAAGTGAGAACATAGTTTGGGGAACCTCCTTAAGTGAAACCGATGGATGATATATGTGATTTAAAAGAGAAGCCAACAGAAAAAAAATCATAGTTATAACCTCTACTCATCAAGTCACTTTTATTTTTAGAGTTATTTGACTAGTTAGGAGGAAGGTTATTTGAAACCTCCTCAAATTTTTGTATAATCTATTTTTAAACATTAGTTAGAATAGTATTTATACCCTTCTTTTCCATTTAGAGAAGGGTCTAGAATTTTATTAATTTTGTTTTGCAAAGAATGCACTTCTTTAAGTTTGTGAATGCCTTGATTAAATTATGGAACATGGTCGTTTCTTTTAAATATTAGAATAATTTTCTTTGTTGATGCACTATTGTATACTTGGAAGATAATTTGATCTCAAGAAAGGAGCTGATCTATGTCATTAATCAAATGAACAGAACTTCATACATATGGTACTTCTATCTAGTATGATTAGTTCTGTTTCTGTTTAATTAGTGATAACAATTCATTTTCATGAATTGTATATGAGATATCTTCTTTCTGTTATGCATTAATTGCACTACTGTATGATGCCTAGCTTAAATTGTTATTTTCATATATAATCATTAGATATATGCGATATAGTTTATACCCTGAGAGAAAAACTAGAAGAATAAAAAAGATCAGAATAAGTAAAATTGCAAAAAGAAGAAAGATAGAAAATATTATGTTGAAGTGCTTGAGGCTGTGATTGAAAAATTGAGAAAGGATGTTAAGGAAAAGAACCAAAAATTGGAGAAAGAAAGAGCACCAAATGAGTGAGAAAAATTGGAAGCAATCTTTATAAGGGTGAGTCAAGTTTGCAAGTAGGAAATAATGTCAAAGACAAACCAAAGAAACCTGCAATAAAGAATGTGATCCACAAGCAACAACAAAATAGAAAACCAAAAGGGGATTTTTCATCTAGAAGACCATTTTCTCCTATGGTTGGAGGTAGCAGTTTTCAAAGGAGAAGTCAAAACTCCTATGCCCCCTTGATGGACGAAATTGAGTGCTTCAACCATCACGATTTTGGTCATGTGGCAGCTGATTGTAGGAGGATAATGCACTCATCCATGTAGAAGTATGATCATCCAAGAGGAGGACCTTCATTCAGGTAAAAAAATTCTTTCAATGGTTTTTGTTTTGTTTGTAACATTTTCGGTAATAAAGCCATTGATTGCATATCTAGTGTGAAAATTTGGATGTCTAATATGAGAAGAAAGTGATTAGATCCTTTGGCTACATATATTGGTCACATAGAGTGTTATGTGTGCCATAATTTTCAGCACGTGGCCAAGGATTGTAAAATGCCTAAACCATTGAGGCTATTTGTTTAAAAGCAATAGTCAAGGGAGAATGTGTGTCCTAGGAACACAAGGAAGAAAGAGAAGAAATTAGGAAGATGTGCACTTTTTTCTCGTGATGAGGATGACATGTGGTATATAGATAGCGGTTTCTCACACCACATGTCAGGGGATAAGATAAAACTTCATTTTCTCAATAAAACCAAGAATGGCCATGTTGTGTTTGAAGGCAGAGAAACCACTAGAGTGTTGGGAAGCATAAAGACAACCTTGGTGAGAAAAAACAAATATAGAAGATGTTTGGATCATTGAAGGTCTAAAGCATAATATATTAAGTGTGAACCAAATGGTTTATGGAGTAAAATAAGTGATTTTTAACTCCTAAGGTTGTACCATTCGGAAGGAAGGTTCAAAGAGAATCATTGCTAAAGGAATCAAGACCCGAGATAATTTGTTGAAGGGAAGAGAGAAGAGTAAGAAGAGACTAAGATAATACTCTTCTTCTTCATATTTAAAATAGAAGAGATCAAGATGTACTACAATCCACTCTTACATGATATATCTTTTAAATTGCAAAATGGATGTGAAGCCTTCATAGGCTCAACGGGAGTATATGGCACTTATTGTTTTTGCATGTAGTTATTTTTGATGGTTATCTCTTTGATTATGTTTATGTTATGCTGATGGGTTTTTGCTACTGATGTTTTTGCTGAGGTGTTATCAGGAGGAGAGATGGCACAAGTTTAGGGGGAGGACTTTATATGCTTCCAATATTTTGATGGCGTTATGGCTCCTTGGTGGAGTTGGTCATGCATCTCATGCTATGTGCTCATCTGTTGCATATGTTTATGTTGATCATATATGTTGTTGATGAGCCCCAAAAATGGATAATTATATGGGATCATTCAACCTCCTAATTTGACTTAATCCACCATTTTCATTAGTTTATTGCATTTTTTTGATTATATTTATGCTAATAGAGTGAATTGGGTTAGTCATTATGCCAACAAGTCTAATGTGTGCTTTATGCAGTGTTTTTGGTCAATTTGGAGACAAAATCAAAGGTTTAAATGAGCACTTGGAAGCCAAATTCGTGGAGAGGATTTTAGGAAGGTGTCCCCTTCATTTATGGGCCCTTACCTCGAATTCTCCACCATCAGCTCGAAGTTCAAGGGCCACCACATCAATTATCACAAGGGCAGCCAAGCAAGTCAAGTAGGACTGCTGTTAACTACAAGTTTTGGCAGCTGAGTCCCTAAAGTTTAGGAGGACTGTTGGGGTCCTCAATTTGTATAAATAAGAAGGCTTAGGGCCTCATTTTGGTTAGCCAGTAGTTAGTCACTTTGTAGGCAGAAGTTAGCTAGTTTGTGGTTCGGTTTTTAGTCATTTTTTAGGCAGTAGTTTAGCTCTCCATTTCAACACATTTTCAAGTTTTCCTTGTGGACAATTTTTGGAATGTAACTATTATTTTGATCAATAAAGATGAATCCAGCTTTGCACCAGCTCTAAATCTCTCTTAGGAGGTTGTAGCTCTTGGGCTTTGGCCCATCTCAAGTTCCCAGTACCTCCTTTTTTTACTTTCATGTGTCTTTGCTACATTCTTAGAATAAAGTCTGTTATTTAGATTAAAATATTGCTTTGTTACTTAGGCCGTTTTTGATGATTAAAATAGATTTTCATGTTCAATTTATTTGATAGGTTAATCACAGGAAAGATCTTCAGAAAAAGGCCATCAAGCACCTCCAATCTCACCCCTCCCTCAGTGGGATCGTGAGTTGGGACAAAGGTGACCTTGCTGCCAACAAAAACACTGTCTTTGCTTCACCATGCAATTAGTAGTGTTGGATTCTTAGTTGTCGAACTTGATATCAGTTTTTATTGCATGCTTAAGTTTATGATTGATTAGTTGCATAGTTATTTCATATATTCCATTTCGAATAAACTTCTGTTCATTTCCTTTTGTTGTTACTTAGGTCAGATTAGAGTGAAGTAACTAGGTCATAGGTTTTCTAAGTGTTTGTTTGTTCAGTTTGAAAAATAACTTGCAGAGTGCCTATCATACTTCTCCATCTACCCACACTCTATCCAACCTACCTGCTTCATCCTCCATTTCAGATCCGTGCCTTACCTTTTCCACGTTCCCTCATGTTGACCTACTTTCCATATTATCGTGTAGCATTGCCTTATCTCTCCTTGAACAAATCCAACTGTCATTATCACTCCTCAGCTCCATACACCAGTCCCTAGACCATCTCAAACCCCTATTATACCTCCATACCCACTCCTTCATCTTTCTTCATCCATCCATCCTCCAAAATCCCATTTCTAAACATCCTGTAGAAAATCACAGAACATTGTGTAGAAATTCCAGAACATCTTGTAGAACTCCTGCAGACTTCCTATAGAAGCTCATGAATGAGGTTTCTTGATAGCCAAACTCTATGAAAATCTTTAGAAGGGTGTAAGGGACCCCTTAGGCCCTCTCTTAACCTTCCCGACCTCTTCCAAGCATTTCCCCTCGTCGATCCACCTCTGCACAGTAAAAAACAGTGAAATCGCATGCATGATAATTCCGAAAACTTATTCAAAAATACAAAAAGATGTTTTCTTCAGATAGAAGTATCTTATACACATGTATTTTACCTTCCTAGAAGTAATGGCATATCTTTCAGTAGCTTGCATCCTCTTTTTTGCATCAGTAGGACTAGCTAGTAGAATTAGGGTTTGCTAGGGTTTGCGTTTCTTTTTAGCTTTCAGTTTCTTTCCGTAAGTAGATTAGCTTCCTTTGAGTTAGCTTTCATCCATAAGTTAAAAAGCTTCTTCTAAGAGCTCATAGAAGTTGGATTAAGCCCCTAGTGGACTTGTGCCAGCTGACCAAGTGACAACTGCAACAAGAACTAGTACTTGTGCATACAACACCGTCGCTTCCAAGTTTGTTACAAACTACCGGGTTGATAAAATTAAAGAAGGGAATCCCAGGAGTTGCAGCATTATTGCTGCAATACTAGGGCCCACCATTCTTTTTGGTGTCGTTGCCGGGGAAGCGTCAGAGTATTGGTGATTGCTACTTTTCTTCTATTTTCCACTACAACCTTCTGCTAAGTAGTTTATTTCATTTCCATTCTGCAATTTCATTTACGCAAAAGTAGATTAGACATTTCTTGCTTTCATAGATTAACATTTCAATTGTGCAATTTCAATTGTGCAATTTCAATTCTGCAAGCGTAGATTAGCATTTCAATTCCACAATTTCAATTCTGCAAGCGTAGACTAGCATTTTATTCCTGCAATTCCATTTGAGAAAAATAGATTAGTCCTTTCCTGTTTTCATTTCAATTCTGCATTTTCATTTCAGAAAGATAGTTAGTTGCAGTTCAATTGATTTTAGTTTCGTAGGTACAAGCAGAAAAAAGCAAAAATCAACCAAAAAGATTTCCTTTCATGCTTTGTAGGAGTAGAGATAATTCAGAAAAATGATTGCACAACGCCCCACTACTTCACACAACCAACCTTCTCTCTTCTTCAATGGTTGTGATTAAAGAACCTTTAGGTGGACAGTAAGACATATTTGAAGAACCTCTAGGGGAGAAGAAGAAGAAAACATTCCTCTAGAGCAAATGGCTAAAAATAGAAATGTTGGGAGTAGTACCTTGTCCAAAAACGAATTTTCAAATTAGATGGAAGATTTCAAGAGCGAGGTGAGGCAATTTATTGCCATGCAACTGAATACCTTACAGATCCAATGGAAGCAAGAGGAAGCCAAGAGGGCTTTGGTCATCTTTTGTCCCAGGTGCACTAGAAAGCATCCTAGGAACGAATGTCCAATGCACTCCCTAGAAGTGTGTTTCATCTGTGAAGAATACCATCCTACGAATCAGTGCTCTTCCTTGCCTGGACTTAAAGCTGCATATCAGAGAAAAAAATGAGCCACTGAATCACTCTATTTCATGAACCAAAGGAGGACACATGGACCCATAGCCTACCAGCAAGGATGCAAGGGATATCCCAGACCTATTACGACCCTTATCAAGCCACTTTCATGCCTTCTTGGGGTCCCCCTGCTCATCCTTCCTGGTTCACACCTCCTCCTTGTTCCTTCACAGATCCATATTATGCCCAATCCGATGCTCATTCATTTCACTCTTATGCTCAGCCACAACCTCAGTGGAATGAACCTCATCAAGGGTGGAGGCCCCAGTACAACTATCCTCCCGCTCATTTGCCTCCACCACCTACCCAACCACAAACCCATCCACATCCATCTCAAATATACACCCCCACTCAGCTACCCATACCACCATTTCCAAACCCACACATTGGAGTAGCTCAACCTGATTGCAATGCTGAGGCACAACATGTCCAAATGACTCCTCTTGAGTTCAATGATCTTCACCATAGCTCAGGAACAGTATTGCTAGAAAGTGATTATATTGACAACATTGAAGGACCACATCCAGCAAAAGAAGATTCAAATGAGGAGATCAAAGAACCATGGGTTGCACTTGATGAAGAGAAGACATCAGAATCAGAGATCGAGAGAGCTCCCTCATGGTTACCATCGAATCCTCTATGTACTCAAGAGAAAACTCAACAAAAAGAGGAAGATGTGAAGGTCATGATAGAAGAAGATATGGAAAATGATCCAGATCAGCAAAAGGACCAAGGATATCAGAGCTATATTGAGATATGGTTTCAGATGGTCACTAAGTTGCAGTAGTACTCTCTTCTTCAGCTATGCCTAATGCCTTCAAAGTCAAATCATTTGGTCTCTGAAATCCGGATAGCTGTCAAAGCATGCATTTCAAGCCTCCACATCATTATGTCTCTAATCTTGATGTGCACATGGCTCCATTGGAAGTATTCTTATACTTGAGAACGATTTTGTTTTTCAAGTAGGGTAGGGTAGGAAAAAAAAAGAAAAAGAAAGAAGAAAAAAATTGAAAAAATGGAAATAAGAGGAAAAATCTAAGGTGAAAACCTCCTCAAAGGTGCCTTAGATTGGCTCATTGATTGAAAACCTCCATGAGGCGGTCAATGGGTTGGAAAAAAGAAGAAAAAAGAAAGAAAAAAGAGAAAAATAAAAAGAGAATAAGATCCCTGGGTGAAAACCTCCCTTGGAGGCACCCAGGGTAGGCAGTGAGGGTGAAAACCTCCATGAGGCACCCTAGTTTTTTTCAAAAAAAAAAAAGGAAAAAAAAAGAAAAAAGAGAAAAAAGAAACCAGGCCTAATCTTTGTAAAATAATTGCAGGTTGCAGGGAATATATTGCAGGAAAAGAGGGGCGCGCAAAACGAGGACAGGAGTCCATACTAGGCTCAAGGACATGCCCTCAGACACCCCTTCCATGGCCACTCACCTCTCCTAGGATTTGGTCACATTCGGGTTGAGATTGGGCCTTCTACAGGAAGTTCTGGGCTTTCCACAGGAAGGTACAGGCTTTTCTACAGGAAGATACAGGCGTTTCTATAGGAAGTTATGTATTTCTACAGGAAACATCCTATAGAACCATCAAACGAGCCAAATTCGATTTTGGAAAGGAATCTGAAGGTTGGAATCTATTTTTTAGGATTGCAGCCACCCCTGTTTCCATCCCTCACCTTTCTCCACCATTTTTTCCACCTCATCGTACTTCTTTTATGAAAACTGTGTTTTCTACAGGAAGTTCCTGTAGAAATTATAGAAGGCTGGAAAGGGATTTTAAAAAGCAGTTTGGCGAACATGGAAGCTTCATCAAGGGTTCATAAGTCATCCTATCATCTTCAAACTCCTCCATCATTTCCATGTCTACATTATAGCCCAAGCTCATTTTTCTCACCATGCAAAAAAACTGCAGAATGCTTGGAAGCAAAAATACATAGTGCTGAAATTTGTTTTTGCCCTAACTTAAAAACCATGCATCTATTTACAAAACTGTTTTACAAGGAGTTGTATAGGGATGATGGAAACATGCCCGAGCAATTTCAGCCAATTCTGGTGCACGGTTTCCAAGAAATCAACCTCCATCACCTTTAGCCATTTTGCATTTTCTCCATATCCATGCATCCATTTCAAAACCGGCTTCATGGGGAGATGCATATGGGTGATAGTAACCTACCCAAGTAGTTTCAGCCAATTCCGATGCACGGTTTCTGAGAAATTGATATCTGTAATATTCATCCATTTCCCGTTTTTCTCAAAATATGTGCATCCATTAATCACAATTTTTCTATGGGAGGTGCATATTGATGATAGGAACATGCTTAGAAAGTTTCAGATCGATCCGGTCTATCGTTCGAGAGAAATGGCGAAAACAAGTTTCTATCCTTTGGAAATTCAACATTAGCAGCTTGAGGGTGCAGATTTGAACGTGGAAATAAATTCCTGCAGCATAGATCCGACCAGAGGACACCTTCACAAGGAAAACAACCATGAATCAGCAACCAAGCCGCCATGCAACCACAGAAACCAATGCATGCAGCAAATGAAAGGCCACAACACCTCACAACAACCATTCGACTTCCAGGTATGTGACTAAAACTTGTTCCTCTATTGCATGAATCTAATTGAAGAACTGCATGAACTTATGGAATGGTGGGATTAAGCCACGAATCTAGCAAGGTTAACCTGACATTGCCTTCTCTAGCGCTCAGCTGGAAGTCATGCAGTACACGTGGACAATCGACTCACGTGAAAATTAAAACAACCGGGAGTGTTGGCTGTTTAAACCTCAATGCAATTGATGGCAGTGATTACAGGGGGAAAACATACAGTTCATGAACAACATTACCGTCTACATGTGGCCACGTACACCTGGCCACTTCACTCCCTCACCACAAATCACGCAACAATTACAAAAATGTTGGGCTGACTCTCACCACCCTCTGTTCAACTACGGTCACAATTGGAGCACATGGCCACCACGTCTAGATCAGTTAACCAGTGGTCCTCTGCAATATTCCTGCCTGATTTCTCAAGATTTCTGCCGTTTTATTTTAAATTCCCGCCTATCGAGATCTACATGAAGCGTAGTTTCGTTCTACATGAAACGCAAAAAACAACCATGCAGAAAGAAAACCTGGGATTTTCAACAAATTTAAAGCTCCAAACGAGGTAGGATCGGGGAAACTTCATTGTGCATGATTTGTTGGTGCAAAATGGTGAATTGAACATGGAATTAAATTAAAAAAATGAGAGGAAAACTTTGCCTGCACATTGAAAAAAAATGAAAAGTCTGCTTGCATATTTTCTGAGTTCTACACAGTTCTTTTTTCCCTCTGCATTCAAAGTCTAGCTTCTTCTTTCTCACCTTCTTCTGAAAAGAGAGGTGCAACCATAGGAACTAAGTCTATGTGAAAGAATGAATTTGCAAGACTGTCCACTTTCTAGAAGAAGAAAACTATGTTATTTGTTCTCTAATATGTCAAAAAAAATTGATTTCTTTTCAAAAACCAAGAAGCAAATTCAGGTTGGAAAAGTTTGAAGAGAGAAAAAATTGGAAGTTGTTGTTGTGAAAAACATGAAAAATTCCAGGAGTAATAACAAGTTTACAAGAGGGGCATTGAGCTATCTTTTTAGAAGAAAACACGATTTTTTTGCAAAATTTCTGGCTTCAAGAGAAGAAGAAAAAAAACAGTTTTATTTGTTGCATGTTTATGCAAAAGAAGCGATGGAATTCTAGGGAAGAATCAAGCTTGAAGAATGTAAAAAAAAACCAATGATGAGGGAGCACAAATCATTCAAGCAGAGGGCAAAACAAAGGAAGAACAGAAAAGAAAAAGACTACAACAGAGAAGGCAGAAGCTAAACAAGATGAGAAGAAATCCAAAACAGAGCGTGAGGAAGCAAGATAACAGAGGCAGAGAAGACGAAAGAAGAGGAAAAAAAGGAGGAAGAGCCACATCCAGCCAAGCAGACCAAAACAGTTGAAACAATTTCTACAGGAAGCATGAAAACCGTTTCTACAGAAAGCCAGAAAACAGTCAGCACAGGACTTTCCACAGGAAGTCTAGAAACAGGGCAACAAAAGGAAAAATCGCCTGAGATTTTAGCCAGGGAGGTAGTAGCTGTGCTGGCCACCCTAAGCACATCTCCAAATCAGAAAGGGAAGCGAAAGAAGGAGCCTCCCATGTATTTTAAGGCAAGAAGGAGCATGCGGGTAAAAACTGGCACACCCCAACCACAATTAAAAGAGCAAATTACAATTGTAGACACCTCAACTACACAAAAGGAAAAGTCTCCCTCAAATGCATCCATCACCTAGGAATGGGGAAGCTCGAAGACATCCACCTGGAGAGAAAGAATGATAATTTTGGACACAAAGGCCTCTCTACAGGATGCTGAGACAGTTCTACATGAAGCTGAGAATTCTCTAGGAAAAGGAGCACAGGCAGTGGGAAGAAGCAGAGAGAAAAGCATGGTTTCATGACCGAGAAGAGGACATCACTTCAGGAGCTTCGCATGATAGGGAGGCCACCAAGGCCATCAAAGAGGAGGAGATAGATTAGTTTCTCAGAGGATGAGCAACACTTTCAGTAGGGGGTGATGATGAGCCCCAAAAATGGATAATTATATGGGCTCATTCAACCTCCTAATTCAACTTAATCCACCATTATCATTAGTTTATTGCATGTTTTTTATTATATTTATGCTAATAGAGTGAATTGGGTTAGTCATTATGCAACGAAGTATAAATGTGTGCTTTATGCAGTGTTTTTGGTCAATTTTGGAGACAAAATCAAGGTTTAAATGAGCACTTGGCAACCAAATTCGTGGAGAGGATTTGTTTTAGGAAGGTGTCCCCTTCATTTATGGGCCCTTACCTTGAATTCTCCACCATGCAGCTCGGAGTTCAAGGGCCACCACATCAATTATCACAAGGGCAGCCAAGCAAGTCAAGTAGGACTGCTGTTAACTACAAGTTTTGGCAGCCGAGTCCTTAAAGTTTAGGACTGTTGGGGTCCTCAATTTGTATAAATAAGAAGGCTTAGGGCTTCATTTTGGTTAGCTAGTAGTTAGTCACTTTGTAGGCAGAAGTTAGCTAGTTTGTGGTTCGGTTTTTAGTCATTTTTTAGGCAGTAGTTTAGCTCTCCATTTCAACACATTTTCAAGTTTTCCTTGTGGACAAATTTTGGAATACAACTATTCTTTTGATCAATAAAGATGAATCCAGCTTTGCACCAGCTCCAAACCTCTCTTAGGAGGCTATAGCTCTTGGGGTTGGGCCCATCTCAAGTGCCCAATACCTCCTTTGTTTACTTTCATGTGTCTTTGATGCATTCTTAGAATAAAATCTGTTATTTAGATTAAAATATTGCTTTGTTACTTAGGTTGTTTTTTATGATTAAAATAGCTTCTCATGTTTATATTTAGTTGATAGTTTAATCACAGGGAAGATCTTCAGAAAAAGGCCATTAAGCACCTCTGATCTCACCTCTCCCTCAGTGGGATCGTGAGCTGGGACAAAGGTGACCTTGCTGCCAACAAAAACACTCTCTTTGCTTTGCCATGCAATTAGTAGTGTTGGATTCCTAGTTGTCGAACTTGATATCAGTTTTTATTGCATGCTTAGGTTTATGATTGCTTAGTTGCATAGTTATTTCATGTATTCCATTTCGAATAAACTTCTGTTCATTTCCTTTTGCTGTTACTTAGGTCATATTAGAGTGAAGTAACTAGGTCATAGGTTTTCTAGGTGTTTGTTTGTTCAGTTTGAAAAATAACTTGCAGGGTGCCTATCATACTTCTCCATCTGCCCATACTCCATCCAACCTAATTGCTTCATCCTCCATTTCAAATCCTTTCCTTACCTTTGCCACGTTCCCTCATGTTGACCTACATTCCATATTATCATGTAGCATTGCCTTCTCTCTCCTTGAACAAATCCAACTGTCCTTATCACTCCTCAACTCCATCCACCAATCCCTGGACCATCTCAAACCCCTATCCTACCTCCATACCCACTCTTTCATCTTTCTTCATCCATCCATCCTACAAAATCCCATTTCTGAACATCCTGTAGAAAATCACAGAACATCCTGTAGAAATTCCAGAACATCCTGTATAACCCCTGCAGACTTCCTGTAGAAGCTCACGAATGAGGTTTCTTGATAGCCAAACTCTTGAAACTCTCTGGAAGGGTGTTAGGGACCCTTTAGGCCCTCTCTGAACCTTCCCTACCTCTTCCAAGCATTTCCTCTCGCCGATCCACCTCTGCACAGTAAAAAATAGTGAAATCACATGCATGATAATTCTGACAACTTATTCAAAAATACAAAAAGATGTTTTCTTCAGATAGAAGTAGCTTAGACACATGTATTTTACCTTCCTATAAGTAATGACATCTCTTTCAGTAGCTTGCATCCTCTTTTTTGCATCAGTAGGACTAGCTGGTAGAATTAGGGTTTGCTAGGGTTTGTGTTTCTTTTTGGCTTTCAGTTTCTTTCTGCAAGTAGATTAGCTTCCTTTGAGTTAGCTTTCATCCATCAGTTAAAAAGCTTCTTCTAAAATCTCATAGAAGTTGGCTTAAGCTCCTAGCGGACTTGTGCCAGCTAACCAAGTGATAGCTGCGACAAGAGCTAGTACTTGTGCATATAGCACTGTCGCTTCCAAGTTTGTTACGAACTACTGGGTTGATAAAATTAAAGAAGGGAGTCCCAGGAGTTGTAGCATTATTGCTGCAATAATGGGGCCCACTGATCGTACAATGATCAATTCAGTTTGCACACATGAGACTCTCGTCAAAAGTCTCTAAGCCTTATGGTTTCTCAATATACACCTCCTCCTCAATAACTCCATTGAGGAACGTTGTTTTCACATCCGTCTAGTGGATATTCCACCCCATCTATGCATCCAAAGAAAAAATTGATCCAATGGATGAGTACCTTACTATAGGAACAAAGGTCTCCTGATAGTCAATCCCCTCAACTTAAGAGTACCCCTTGACAACATATCTGGCCTTGTACTTTTCTATGCTTCCTTCTACTGCATGCTTTACCTTGAAATCCATCTTGAACCCACAATTGATTTATCAGCTTGTCTTGGGACTACTTCCCAAACACTTTTCTTTACAATGGATTTGTATTCCTCCACCATTACATCAACCCATATAGGTTTCTCTATCGCTTCCTTAATATAGGATGTCTTAGTCTCTACAAGCTTAGTCATTAGAGCCATATAGTAAGTGTACCGATCTAGTGACCTTCTCTTCTTGCGTTGATTTGAAGTAGCACCCACATTCTCACTCGAATCTTGCACAAGTTTGTTAGCTTCCTTAATCCTTTTCCTACCTTCTTTGGATGGCTCTACTTGAGTGGTTGTCTCACCTCTCTACTCCTCAATTTGTGGCTACTCCACAACTTCTTGAGGTTCCTCCTTTGGAGCTAAAAGCTCCTCTTTTGGTGGGATTTGAAGCTCCCTCTTAAGAGAGCATCACATGGATTTATCTTCATCAAATTTTACATCCCTTCACATAATTTTCATTCTAAGGGATGAAAGGTACACACAGTAGTTGTGGGGATTTTTTGTGTAACCCAAAAATACCCCCAATTCTGTTGTCGGCTCTAGATCCTTCCTTGGTTCTTTGGAGAAATGGCAGTAAAAATAGGCTTCAGAAATCCTGAAGTGCGACGCATTCAAATTTCTCCCCCAAAAAGCCTCCTCCAGTGTAATCATGCCAAGAATCTGATGAGTAGTTTGTTTCTACAAATGGACTGTTGTGTTGCATGCCTCATCCCACAAATTTAGAGGTAGGCCTTGATCATGCAACATTTCCCTCACCACTCCGACAATGTTATGATTCTTCTTCTCATCCACCCCATTCTATTATGGGCTTTTGGGTGATATCAACTCTCTTCGAATGCTTTGTTTTGAAAATGAACTTTTAAATTCATTTAACATTTACTCACCTCCATTATCACTCCTAAGAGCCTTCACCTTCTTTCCCATTTATTTATAAACCAATTCCCTAAATTTTACGAACTTGGAGAATGTTTCATCACTCTTCTTCATGAAGAATATTTAGCACTTTCGTGAGAACTCATCAATAAAAATGACAAAATATTTGTGCTTGGGAGTGGAGGCTATTGAAAAATGTCCATAGACATCAGAGTGGATCCTTTCAAGGATTGCATGTGCTTTGTTGTCCCGATCATAGAATGTGGATTTTGTTTACTTCCCTAAAGTACATCCTTTACATACATCTTGTTGCTCAAGTGCTCCTTTGGGAGGCCTTTTGTTATCTGTTGCATGATCTTCAAAGCGCCATGATGCAAATGGCCAAGTATTTTATGCCAAAGTTCACCAACATCCCAACTCTGCACCTTCTCTACCTTTATCGCCAATGCATCATAATCCTCCACATATAGCTTATATAGGTTCTTCACATGATACCCGATATGCTTCACCTATCTTGTGGCTATGTGTTTCAGTAATTCCTTTCCTTTACTAAAGATCACATAATAACCATGGTCTTCTAAAACTGTAACAAAGATGATAATTTCTTTAGGACTGGAACGAACATGAAATCCTTGATCCTGAGGGGGGAGCTTGACTCCCTCTAAAAGGTTAATGTACCAATCCAGGGTGCATTATACCTTTCATCACCCCCCATATTGATGTGCATCTACAAATATTTCTCCTCCATGTCACTAAAAAATTCCTTATTTTCCGATATATGGAATGATGCACCTCAGTCCAAGTACTACACACTCCCTCTCATTGTGTTGACCATACATGCAATGAGGGTAAAGTCAAGCTTGAAATATGAAGCCAAAGCTTCACTTGCTTCTTCTCCTAAGGTATTATTGCTTTCCTTCTTTTGTGGACACTTCGTGGCATAATGCCTAAATTCATGAAAATTGAAGCATTTAATTTTTTTAAAATCTTTCTTCTTGCCTCCTTTTGTATTCTAGTTTGGATTGGGATTTATTCCCTTTTCCCTTATTTTCCTTTACATCTAATGAAATTCATCCTCTCCCTTGGATGAAACCCCATCTCTGGTATTCTGCCTTATTTCCTCCTATACCAAATCAGACCATAGGTTCTCCCAACTTGGTAGTTTCTCCCTCCCATTCACTGAATCTTGATAGCTATGCCAACTCTCGGGAAGGCTCAAAAGGGCTAAGGTTATCAAGTCTTCTTCAAGGACTTTAACACTAAATCCACCAAGTTCATCATAACACTATGTGAACTTGCTCAAAGACTATGGAGTTGTGTCATTCTTCTACATATTGATACTTCAAGGTTTATCCTTAAGCCCCAACTTCTTATAGTCACTACTATTCTCGAACAATTCTGTCAATTCTTTCAACATCACAAATGGAGTTTCTTTTCCATGGAGATTCAAGACAGTATGATCTTGTACTCCCTCCAAGATGATTTTCCTCATCTTGGCCACATATTTCTTCCACTGAGAAAGGTTTTGGGCACCAAATGCTTGAGGTTTTACAACCCCGGTCTTGATGTATTCTAGCAACCCATTGTCATCCAATATTTCCTCTGTGTGGTCCTTCCATAGAAAAAAATTAGAGGTGCCTTCCAAGGCAAACTGTGGCCTTAGTCCATTGAATGCCATCTTCTCAGCTCAGAACAAATCCTATTACACTGATCTTCAAATTCAAAACTCTGAGATACTACTTTGAATTTCCTTCTCTAATGTGAATCCAACTTCGATACCATATAGAAATTAGGTTGTAGATTTGCAATTGCTCATGAATTTTTAATCTAAATCACAAGGCACATATCTACACTACTTCTTTGCAGCATTAATTCACAATTTAGAACAAAAGTTTCAGACATGCAAGAAGGAATAACACACATGCAATAAGTATTTTTATCTGGGGAAACTAATATGATAAAAACTCCAATTCCTCTTGCATTAATCAAATGAAACATAGATGTATTACAATTTCTTTTCTCAACTGAGCTCACCCTACAAGTCCACAACATATGTCTCTGCTCACTAAAGTCCTCTAACCCAGACTTAGTCAAATTTTACCTTGTCTTGAGATCCTATTTCCTTGCATTTTTCCTTGAGGAATTAGCCCCTATTATTTAGGAAATTCCCTCAATTGAATTTCGTAATTCCTTTAGGTTGATGATCTGACTACATGCAACACCTGTACACTCAAGACTTGTCTAAAATTGATGTTATACTGGCTTGGAATATCCACCTCAATTGGATAACTCAAATTCTCTACATACATTAGCTATTTTGTGTTGATTTTTTAGTTAATTGGATTATCACTAAGTTTGGCTGAAGTCCCACTGCTTAACTAACCTTCCACTAGTTCCTCCAAAAGTTGGAACTAGTTTAACTGATAACAACATGAGATAACTGACCTTGATTGCTACAAATTAGCAACTAGTCAAGTAGAGCTAAAATCTAACTCCTCCAACTCAAATTTATGATTAAATTGGGTGACACAAGACATGTCAAACAAGTTTGATCATCCAAGTTGACTGCTGATGTGGAAATTCAAATTTTCTTAATTTAATCAAGGAAAAATCAAATTGATAATTTCTTGCTTCATTTTTCAACAGCTTGGTTCATAGGTGGTGTCATGAATAACATGTCAAGAAAGCGTTCCCTAGTTTAATGTCTTCAGTTGGGTGCAATCCACAACATAGGAGATGTAAGAAGTTTATTGGATTGACACCTTCTAGATAGCATGGAATCAACTAGATACCTTTGACTTTATTCAAAGGGTTAGTTATAACTTATTAATAATTAAGTGGGAAACATAAGGTCCATGGGTCAATTTTTCTTTAGGCATATTCAAGAAGTCATGGAAGGGATTTTTTCTAGAAGGCTCGTTTAACAGGTTAGATAAAATATTTTTTAATCATAAGGTAGAGTGATGCATCTTGGGTTGTGTGAGTTGAGTTTTGTATATTCCTATAGCTTACACAACAGCCTTGAAAGAATCAAGACTAAGGAATACTTAACAATAATTTAAGGCATGGTAGAACTACTTTGGGATTATCATTACGAGTAGGATCTACAAGGGGAATACCAATGGATGCTTTATAATTTGGTTGGTGCAAGTAGGGTGGCACTAAAGTAGGAATCCCTTAATCCATTTTACTTCTATAAACTAGGTTTTGGTAGTGGTCAAAATAATCTATGTAGTATTATCATTGTAACTCCAACGACTAATAATTCTTAGGAATTCACCTTCGATTCTTCCCTAATAAGGAAGTGTTGTGGGTTCTTCATGTGGAATGTTAGTGTTCCTTATGACATCAAAATTTTTCTATGTATTGAAGTACTTGGCTAAGTGTTCAAGGTTGTTACTTGGGATGTTTTAAAGTCATGGCTAGATGTTGGACCTTGTGACAACGAAATTAGTTAAAGTGGAAAAATTATAGCTTAGAATGAATGTATGGGAAATTTCAAAGTGAAGATACATATTTTTTTTGTAGTTAGGATTAGTTTTTTCAAGCTCCTAAGGTAAAGCAAGGGAAGTTCCACATTCCATAACATCGCTAAAGTGAGAAAAAAGTATGTGGAAGGATTTATGATCATGATAGTTGGTAAAAGATTAAATAATTATCTTCATTATAGTATTGCATAAAATATAAATTTCTTTGAAGCAAAAAGAACATTTCTTGAATGTTATTACCCTCCAAGGGGACACATTGATGATACATGGTTCTAATGAAGAAGACAAACGATCAAACATACTTTTCCACTAAGGCTTGATAACATAAATTCCTTATCTGCTTTTCATATTGCATGGACCAATTATGGTTTCATCAAAGACTTCCTTTGATGTTATCTTGTATGATAATGTGTTGAAGTATAATAATGTCAAATTCATAACAATAACTTTAGATGAAGGAAAATATCCTGCAACAAATATTTTTTGTAGTTTAATTCACAAGTGAAGAAAGGTAAAACTAAATATTGGAAAATCTTGATTTTGGATGTGACAAGAAGGTTCATTGTAGGTGTCTATTCCATATGACCTCATATGTAAGAGTGAGTCAAGACAATTGCCAATGAATAACTGATTAATGCAAGGAACTAGAACATCACTCTTGGATAGTTGGTCATGGAGGTCATGGATTTCTTTAGGTACCATTGCTTGGTTTCAAAATAGTTTAAGGAGTAAATTTGAATGATTGTGTCATCAATTACGAACATTATTGGATGAGGCAAAGACATGCCATAGGGGCTTCACTGCGGGAGAAATACCATACCACATGCGTTCGTATTAAGGGATATATATTGAGGAAAAAATGACATAAAATATTGAACATATAATAGGGGTAAAGGGTTTTTATATTGGTAGGTATAAAAAATGGAGCTCAAAATTAATGAAAACATATAAATGGGTATAAAAAATGTTAATGAAAAAACGGATACCTACAATATCTAGTGAAAATAGGGGTTTTTTAAATTGGGAAAGTGTATTGGGTTTGTATTAGTAAGGATTTAAATAATGTGATTTTTGCGGGTATTTTCCAATATCGATTCAAATTAGGTGTATTTTTTTAGAATGCCACACATGCACGTGATATGTCATGGGTTCACTTAGTGAAGCCCTTGTGAGACACACACCATTGTTGCATCCTTACAAGATTTTGTAACATTATAAGAAAGAAAAATAAAAAATTATTAAAGGTAATATTATTGCATGTACTTGCATAACCAAAATCATTACGTGAGGGATTGTTAATTTAAGTAGTTAATACCTTTAGAAGGAGATCGAGTGTAATAATATGCGAAGACAAGTTTGGAATTTTTGGAAATCTTAATAACAGGTATGAGAAACATCTTAGAGGTTATGAGAGTGACTGGAAAGGAAAATAAAGGAATGAAATTTGGTTTTTAGACACAGTGGAGAGTGGGTTGAAATTTGTTTTCGTAATGGACTCTAATGAAACTGAAAATTTCATATGAGTGAAAATATTCAATTGTCTACGTCAGAAGATGGAAATAAATATTGTTAAATTATAAGTAAATAAGACTATAAAGCATTCCCTTTTGAGTTTTAAGTTTCTTGTAATATCTATGATTATAAATATGATGCTCAAAAACTCAAGTATTTTCCCTTTACATTAAAGGAATTAGTCCCAAAGTGGGTTATAAGTTTATAAGGAAAAAACATTATAATCTAGGAGTAGATGAATCAAAACTTCACTAAAAAATATAGGGACTACTAAAAAGGTAGGAACACCATAAATGAAAGCTTCAAACTGATCCAAGGATAAAATAAATCCCTAGAATACTAAGAGGAAATATTTCAACTCAATCACAAAAGTGTTGAGAGTTGCACACTAGATGATAACTCACTCAAGCTTGTATTACTCAAAGGGATAAGGGAAGAATTCATAGGAACTTTTAATCTCCTTAAAAATTGAAAGATATTCTAGTTTGAGCATGAAAACATTGAGAAAATATTTAAGAATTAGTCCATATCTATAATAAACAAGAGTAAGAATGATAGAAATGTTGAACCACAATTGTCTAACTCTACATTGCTTACTAGAAACTAATTAGAATTTTTATTAGAGGACATGAAAGCTAAAATATTTGAATCAGTGTCCATGCAAATGGACATGTGGTAGATAAAGAGGAAGCAAGAAGAAGAAAAAATAGATATATTTAATTTATGTCATAGACACACAAAAATCAATGATAGAAATGAACGCCCACTTAACACGTAGAAATTTTTGAAACTTTTGGAGAACAACATCCAACTAACAAATATCATTCCATTCTAGGTATCAAGGTTTCTTATCAATATCATTAGGAATAAGGATCACTATGCTTCACCAATTAAAGAAGGCAAGGAGTACCTCAACTATTCCAACCAGGTATTCCTTATTATCATTCTTAATGATTTACTAGAAATAACACATAAATGCATACTAAACCATGGTATTCACATAATAAATATATCTACTCAATGTGAAATCAATGGCAATATCATAATCAACATCAACCATTCAGCCGTTCACATCTCAACCTCTAATGCAAAATCACTAGTATGCTAACATTCCAAAGGAATGTAGACCTCTAAAACAACAAAAAATATCATTTCTCCCACCTCCACCACAACAAACCATTGCTCCAAAAATCAATAATCAACAAGTCCTGCATAAATCCCATTCACTTACCCAACCAACACCTAATCCAAAAGGTAGGTGTACTATACTGAAATGAATTATTAAACCTATTATATGGATATTCAAGAATACATATAAGACTAAGGAAGGTACTAAAAAACCTTCCTCTCACTATAGATCCGATACATAATAAAAGTTATACGAAAGAGGAATATCTTCCATAAGAACAACCTATCCCTAAACTAGTCTCATATTATCCTTAAAAACTATAAATTAAAAAGGCTTACACCTCTTAGGAAAAAGAAAAAAATCATGTGTCAAGATTCCTCTCCTCTAGCTCATTAATAATGTCTCTATCTACAAAAACTTCATCAAGGAAGAATTCATTAAAAATATAGGAATAATTAAGTGTTGAGAAATCTAGGGCAACTTTAACTAGGGATTATTTCAATTGATTTCTCTATTCTTTGAAAAGTTCTTGTGATATAATTACTTCATTATTATTAATTATTATAATATGTTATTTTATCATCAAGACAAATTCCAAAAAGAAATCACATGAACAATAAATAGAACACCATAGATAAGTTCTAGTCCAGGGAAAAACCCGTAGAGGGGAAAACCCAAAGAACTTATTGTTGTAGAATTTTCTTGAAAGGAGACTTCCAAAACCGAAGACACAAATAAGAACCTTCCAATACCATGCCAACCACCATAAAAGAGATATGTCCTCCAATCAATTTCTACAATGGCTTCTTCTTTGTTTTAGACATGTGGAAACCCTAATGTCCATAGGAAAGTCACATAAGAGAGTTGATCAATGTGTATGTCAGAAGCAAATTCATTAATACATCCTCCCTTTCCTTTGCTGGTATTTTCTTCCTTTTCTCTTGCATTCGTATCACCTTCTAGCCGCAAAACAAATCATGAGCTAAGATGTCAAGTGTGTATCGACAAGTGAGGTTGAAGTCCCCTTTATATAGTCTTTTGTTGAGCTAGAATGGGCCTCTAGGATGACTTGAGTAGAGGTTGGATAACCTAATATTGGAGGTCTTTTAGACCTTTCTGGACATCAAATAAAATTTTCTTCTTCTTGTTACATAATTTGACTTTGACTCAAGACAAAACCCCTAGATCACTCAATGGGTTCTTGGACCTAGGACCAAAATCCGTGGGCAAGAAACACATGCTTCAAATAAATAATTTCCCTTTAGAATTTTTTTTTTTGAGAAGTACAATAATAATTACATCATGTCATGATCCAAAATATAATTATGAAGACTAGCACTAGTTACAACTTTCAACACTCCCTCTTAACTAGGGAGGTATTCATAATTGACTAGAAGTACAAGGATAGTACTCACTTTGAAAAGTTATCATAAGAAGAGTATCAACATATGAAATGCTAGGGATACACTAACTTCCAAGGTATCCTTCCAACACAATACATATCCAAGTGTCATGACACTCTTGTCATACACTTATGCAAGGATCTGAGACACTAACAGGGACTAAGGTATTATCTAGGCATATGCCTCTGCAGATACCATTAGGTTTCAACCTTAAGACCAACCCTCAGGGATCTAGGTATCATATCCAAGTTCATAGGTCCACAAGACCAATGATACCCTCCCTCATTGAGATCTCGAAATCATCAACAGTTAATCAATATGTCCTCCCAAGTACCATTATAACAGAAGTTTTATGGTACTTCATATCTCCTTGTCAATCCAAGAATGCTTGTTAAATATTCAAAACATCTCAGGGAGAGATCCACACATCAACTACATGTTCAACCACTAGAACATTTGGTAGCTTCATAACCCCAACCAATATCAAACTTCCAATTTATATAATCTACTATGCTAGCATGAAACTCCAAGGTTTTCAATTATTACGATGTTTCTTAATTTATCACATAATCCAAACACATCTCCACAAAATCTTCCTTCTTCAGCAATATCGAACTCAGCCTCATTCCTTCTTCCAAAAAAAATCCAAGTCTTGTTCACAACTTTATCAATCATGAATAACCATCAGCAATGTTTCAAATCTTCTTTGATCTCAAACATTCTCCTGGCCTCTTCATCATGTTATTAACTATTGAGAATATTCACGTTTATTTAGCCAAGATCCCTATCAACTAGAGGACAATTCCATCAACAATTGTATTCTTTCATCCACATAGGCTCTTTCTTTTTTGTCATCATATCATTGGAGAAATTTTTACCTTCAAAAAATTCATTCCTTTAATAAAATCAATCATTATATCTTCACATGTTACCAAGGCCATATAATAATCGTCAGTATCAACTTCAATTTCATCAACATGCTTACAACTCCCTCTTTCCATCATGCTCAACACCATCATCAAGTCTTCAACAAGTATGAGGTAGGAAAACATCTTCAACATCTTGACGACTATGTACCTATAAATTTTATGAATGAGTACAACTGTGTGTGTGTGTGTGTGTGTAAGAGTATGAATTCAAAATTATCAATGAAACATGTCATCATAATGGGATAATCTGGGGTTATCAAACTTTAGATATCAAAATCCTAAACCTTAATTAGGTTTTACAATCAAAATTGAATTTCACTTTCACCATATAAAAAACATTTTCTAGGTTTTGACACAACCCTAGAGTTCGTCATCAAACAATGTTTAGATATTAAAAAGTAAATCAATTAGAGATTTCAGATTATGTGAAATATTTACATCTATGTTTTCATATCATACCAGAATCTTATATTATTTCTATAGGGTTTTTGTCGAAACCCTAAACAAACATCAAACTTTAACAAATCACCCATGTTAGGGTTTCAATCAAATGGAGGCATAGTAACACCTAGGATTTCATTCCTTGGATATTTCTATTAACTATTAAAAATGGTTTTTGTCATACACCCTAATTCATCAACCTAAAAATCTAGTCTTCATCTTATATTTTAGACCCAACAACAAAACATAAAAAGCTAGGGTTTCATCATAACATCAACAAACCTTAAACATAAATAAGGCTAGGATTTTGATAGTGAACTATAAAGGCTAGGGTCTTACTAAAGTGAATAATATATAATAATAAAAAGGCTCTGATATAGACATTAATCACCCTAATACTATGAGAATTTTTCATGACTTTATAGGAAAACCAAATTTCAATAACAATTGTACCTTTGAATTTGCTACAATTCTTGCAATTTTACATACCTTGAGTTTCTTTTATAACAAACCTTGTAGGGTTTCCTATTGAATGACTCCATCTGTAATAAATCTTCTTATAGTCTTCCTTTGAAAATTTCTTCATGAAGTATCAGTATCCTCATAGCATATGGTCATCATTTCTTTATGTACCTAAAACATTTACTAGACTAATAGCACGAAAAATATACAAGGGAATGAATTTGACAATCTAGGAATCTCATGGACAATTCATATGGATTTTAGACATCATTCAATTTCATTAAAGTTTTTCCATATACCTTACAAATGCTAGATATAATATTTCTAAGAGGGAATAAGTGAATGTGGTTTTTAATATGAATATATGGGTTTACAATTTTATATTTTAACACAATGAGAACTTGCCAACCCAAGGAACCATACAAGAAACTAAAACCTAAAAAATATCGTGATAGACTCTTAAAAAAACAATATTCTATACATACATCATGATTACATACCTTTATCCTTCATGATAATAGAAGTTGCTAGCAGGCCTTCATATGGATACCATGATCTCCTTATTATTTTCAAGACTGCCAAAGGTTTCCTTCAAAGGGTACTACAATTTCCTTTGATGTCATGAGCACTGCCAAAATATATTTTCTAACAACAATTTCTCAAAAAATACATGCTTATTGTATACTTATTTCATGAATCTTATAGGCATTCTTCCCTCTCGTTATGGTTTCCCATATTTCACTATGAATCATTGACTTGATAAGATCTTTAAAGCTCCTTCCATATTTCAAGAGACAACTCTCTTGTTTCTTCTTCGCTTCTAGATAAGGCACAATTTGGAAGCTACTACAGGACTTAAATAGACTTTCCCTTACACAGTTATAGATAGATATACATAGGATCTTCACAACAATCTCCCTTCACTAACACCTATAGTTTTTATGTTGTAGGCTAGACACTTAATCTAGGGCTTCCTCGACCATTGAACAAGATTTTTAATATACCTTCCAAATATTCGAATGTGATCTTTGTCAAATACTGATATATAATTCCTCCAAGACAAATATTCCAAGTTTGGTTTCTATGACACCTCTGAGGCTCATTCTTTATTTATGTAAGTGCATAGAAATCCATCTTCCTCCATAGGGATCTCAATTCTTTCAATTTATAGGGTGAATTTTACTTTAGATCAAGCCTTGTAATCTTTGCTAACCACAATGACTCACTTTAGTTATTAAGAGACACTTCAATATTAAAATTTGATTACCTTACATTTGTGACATTAGAGTAAAGGCATGAGGGATTCTCTACAGGGCTTGAATATAATATTTTAAAGTTTGTTCTTGGATCTAACTATTATTAGGACTAATACTATTCCATAAGAGATACCTGTGACCTATTATTCGGTCATCCAAGAATATATTTTTCATATCACATAACTTTACAAAATCCAGACTTCTAAAGTGATTTCATACCTTTACATTCATTCCCATAACTTCATTTTTCTTCTCTCAAGTTACACAACCTTGAAAATTCTAGATATCTAGCCTCTTCGATCCTTGTGATGATGTTTTTCTTCTCCTTAAAAAATTTGTTCCTTTTTCCCACGATTGTGGCCCTAATCATAGAGATAAGCCCAAGCATTTGACTCCTGTACAAGCCCAGAAAAATACTCTTTTCTAGCTTAGATTTTCTTCTAGGTAACTCGGCTCTCAAGGCTAGACTTGAAGCCCTTCTTCTTCACACAAACTTGATCAACTAGCTGCCTAGTTTCATGAACCCTAAGCTTTGGTACCATGTTGAGAAATCTAAGGTAACTTTAACTAGGGATTATAGCAAACAATTTCTTTATTCTTTGAAAACTTCTTGTGATAATACATTACTTCATTATCTTTATTATTATTTTATTTTCATCATCAAGGCAAATGCAGAACAAACAAGATCACAAAAACAATAACGTGACCACCAGATATATTCTCTGAGTCAAGGAAAAAGCCACAGAGGGGAAAACACATAGAAATTCTTATAGAATCTTCTTCAAAGGAGACTCGCAAGACTCAAGACACAAAAAAGAACCTTCCAAGGCTAGGCCAACCACCATAGAAGAGATATTTCTTCTAACCAATGCCTACAATTTCCTTTTCTTTCTTTGAAACCTGTGGAAACCCTAACTTCCACTGAAAAATTTCATAAGGGAGTTGATCAACGTGTATTTCAGAAGTAGCTTCATTAAGACATCCTCCCTTACCTTTGTCGGTATATTATTCCTTTTCTCTAGCCTTCGCATGACCTTCTAGATACTGAACAAAACATCAGCTAAGATACCAAGTATGTATCTTTAAGTGAGGTCGAAGTCCCCTTTATATAGTTGTTTGTTGGGCTAGAATAGGCCTCTAGGCCAACTTGAGTAGAGTTTGTCTGACATGATATTGGAGGTCTTTTTGACCTTTATGGACATCAAATAAACTTTTATTTTTCTTGTTACATGTGTCCAATGGGTCTTTACATCATGAATTTGACTTTGAATCAAGACAAAACCCTACAACACTCAATGGGTACTTAGACCTAGGACCAAAAACCATGGGAAAGAAACCCATGCTTCAAATAAACAATTTTCTTTTATAAAAATGTTTTTATTATATTCTTTTCGAAAGTACAATAGTAATTACACATGTCATGATATAAAAACAATTATGAAGACTGGCACTAGTTACAACTTTCAAAATTAATAAGGATTCTCCTATAGATAATGTGACAGCGCAACTTGAAGATCTTTACTAATTAATATTGGCCTAAGTACTTGGAATCTATGCATAATTATAGTAAGCCTAATAATAATAAACATATTAAAAATACCTTGATATACCTAGTGAAAACCATCATTGTTATGACCAAAAACACTACGTGTAGGTTATATCTCTAACACCTACTAGCACAAACACACACACACTATACTCTAGCTAGAAACAACTTCAACTATAACTCCTAAAGGAACTGTCTTAGAGGATGAAATTGTGTTGTTGATTCATGGCAGTATCCCATAGAATTATAGTTCTTCAAACCAAATATAAGATAAATGTTGTATCACCCTATTTAGGCAACTTTGGCTAGCATAGTTATATGCATATGTCAATCGTTAGGGTAGGAAATATAAAAAATAAAGATGTTAATATCAAAAGAAAGGTGTCCCATATCCTACTACCAAGCCACTTACTAAAATAGAAATACCAATATGAGTGGGAAAAAAGTAACGGAGGGGAATATTTTAGATAATAATATACCTTCTCCTTACCATTGAAATAGCCTTAACCATAAAAAAATATATGAAGACACTTTTATTTCAAATTAATTCCCGTCTTATTCTTGTAAAAAGTGAAGAATATAATGGAAAATGATAGGAAGGATATTTTGAAATTTTTGTTTTTTTAAAAGAGGTTTCTTGGAAAAATTTACTCACTAATGAGATTTACCAACAAATAGCTAAAACAAGGGAAATATACCGCTTTAAAACTTCAAAATTCATCTCTAATTTAATTATTGTCCAAAATTAACAATTGTCAATAATTCTTAAAATCACACAACATCATTTTACTAGGATGTCTAATGTGGCATATACGAGCTTAAACATACATGTAATGTATAAATTCATATATAATAGGGTCAATCTAATAATAAAGGGGCCACATGTGAAATTTGTGAATACATGTATGAATGTATGTATGTATGTATAGAGATATATATCATGGTCATTAGTGGTCATTAGTGGTTAAAGGTGATTTTGATCTATGAATATATTAGGGTATTTGGATGATTTTATTCTATACATGAGTTATTGTGTGATTTATCTCTCTTTTATATCTTGGAGTTGAGCTCCAAACTTACATTGGTGTACATGAATTGTAATTATGGTTTGTTATGATATTCTGAGTATTTCGATCACAATATTAGAATAATTAAAATTCTTAAAATATAAAAATAAACCAAACATTTACACCATGTACACCAATGTGAATGTGGATATCAATTAAAAGAGATAAGAGATAGAAGTTACACAATAACTCCTTAAATAATATGCAAAATTCCTCTAAACAACCTAACACGTTGATACATCCAAACCACATGTCCTCAATAATGACTTGACCTATATATAAACATATTCACACTTGATATTTCATGTGGTCCCTTTATTATTAGGATGATCCTATTACATAAATATTTACATGTCCCTTTGGGGTCAAATCAGAGTAACCTCTTTTAGAAATATTTCTTTTGAAACCTTTGCAATTAAGGGCGCTACATGTGATGAAACAAAATAATAGGATTTCCTTATGTTATTGATTTTTCTTTCCATTTATTATTATCCACCCATTCAAAATCAATTCTTTTATTTTCAATCCTTGATGGCTAGTTGTTACATCATTTTACTTCCTTTGGTTCCATGTAATTTTTTTGTGACTGCTCCAATTTGTGGTACTTGTTAGTTTTTGATGATATCCTATTGAATAATGGTTGTGTAATGCCATATGCAACGCATATTGACGATTATTTAGTCTTCTTCCTTGATAATGTTGATATTGATAGCTATGTATTCCTTGGAATATTTCCTGATAATGAGGGTGTCAATATGGCTTCAAATTTCACGGTTTCCCTTCAATCTGCACATCCATTTCATAGGTCTTATTTTCAAATACAATTACATCCTCTATTATCTTTCCTTTCTCTTTGATTACTCTAGCATTGGAGATAATATTATCATATTTGACATGTACATCCTCTAGATGGAGTTCAATTTCTTTAAGTGTCTTCTAATTACCTTCTTGAAACTTGCGTTTTTTATCATTTGGAAGTTATAATGTGATGCCATCTATCAAATTATTACAATTTTCTTCAACTCTTGGTTACATTTATAATTTATCTCATCAGTATTTAAAACATATTCAACCTTCTTCTAAAAGTCCTCTTCATGTTTTTTGCTAGTTTAGTTTTCATTATATTTATCCCTATTTTTTTATTCTATCCCTTGTAATTTTCTTTGACCTTTGTAACATCATTAGGAAGTTATGGATATGATTGCATAACCTTTTCATTTTTTATTTTTCTTTTTCAATTTTTCCTTGCGGTTGTTCTTTTTCCACTTGCTTTTGATATTATTTTCTTGCTTTAAATTCTTAACCACCTTGTTCGGTGATTCCTTAAGTGATTTCAATTTATACACTTGATCAAACTTGTTCTTAAGCTCTTATATTAATTCTTCCTTATCTTTATGTAATTTACAAATTTCTTCTTTAGACTTTCTTTTTTCATCTTCAATTCTCCACATCCCTTCAATTTTTGAGTCCATGATCCATCTTTATTTTCATTTCTTTATACTATCATCACTCATCAATCACATATGAGATTCACCATTAAATTAATAACTTACCTCACGAGGACTCTTACCATTATCCTTTACCATTCTCAATAATTCACTGGGAATATATTTCAATTTATATTTGTATCCACTAAATTTAAATATTTACATTGATTCTTCATTTGTTGTCTAACCCAAAATGCAAATTACAACCCCAATATATTAAAAATTATGATATGGCGCCATCCAAGGAGATCCCCCAAATTATGGTGTTGGAAAGGTACTATTTATTAATCAAAATCACTATTACCTCCGTATATATGATCCTAGGGAAGGTAACAATACTAATGTTAAATTTGCAGGTTTAAGGATCCTAATATACATGGCTTGTCATCCTGGAGTAAAAGAGATGTAGCTTTTCGGTGACTCTAAACTTGTGATTGATTGAGTTAACAAAAAAAATTGAGGTAAATGCCCCAAATATCAATCATATCCTTCAAGAAATCACTCTTGAGATAAAGGATTTTGAAAGGACCTCTTATATACATATCTACAGAGAATTGAACGAAAAAGATGACAAACTTTCCAAAGAAGAATTAAAATTTCCAATTGGATATTTTGAACAATATGAGCTTTAGGACGACCAAGGGATAAATTGAATGGAATTCCTTTTTTTGTTTCATGAAGAACTATTTTTACACAAAGTCTATTTTATTCCTAGGGTTTTGAGGATTTCTTAATTTTTTGTAAAATTCAGTGGAAAATATATACCTCCCACACATAGATATTGGTATATCAAGACATCCTTATGGAACGCATTATGTATATTTACATATGAATATAAGTTTTTTTCTTTTTCATTTTTTCTTTTGGAGAAATATTATTAATATGATATAAAATATTTATGATCACTTGAAAATATATTATCATATCTTTTAGCTTTCCAATGGATTTTGAATTGCCTGAATCAGACATCCCAATCAAATGTTATGATGCTTTTATGTTAGGATGCCTTTTACAACCCTTTGTAGAGTTTGTCCTTTGAGTTGAATTCTCATCTAACATATCTCTATAATTTATATCCTTCTAAGTCGAAAATTTCATCCTGTAGTACTATGATATGTCTTATTCACTATTCTGTATTTCTAATCAAAATTTGATGCTCCAAGAGAAATTTATGGTAGCCTTCCCAAAATTTGTTGATTTTGGACCATTCTAACGAGCGGATTGGTATGAAATGCTACGTATCCAATTTTTATGATATATTCTAAATTTTTTATAAGAAATAATATGTAACATAATATTTCCAATAGAATTAATTTCACTCAATTTTGATACATGTAGAAGCAAATATGACTACTTTACTTAGAAAACATATTTCATATTAGTTTTAGGACTAGTCAAAGTCCCTAATTTTAATCGGCTATAATTACAAAATTATAATGAATAAAAGGTAAAAATGTTTACCACGTCTACTTTAGTATGTCTCATCAAACACTTGAATATTTCAAATTATGAAACTTCTCTATAAAAAGTGTTGGCCCTCATTTTTTGTCCAGTTTTTCTTAAGAAAACATACTTAGTTTCTATAATTTCCATCCATTTACCATCACATCCACTTCATTTTGATGTATTTTATGCATATTCAAGTATTTAAATTTAATTTTGCAATTTCTAGAAGTTTTTATGAAAATTGAATTTCAAGTGTAATTTTTGGACATAATCAGAAATCTCGTAATAGCTATATGGATATTATATTTGCAAGACACCTAGGCATGAGCTAGATACATTTATGGAAAGATGGGAACTACAACTAAACTAACTCCAATTGGTTTGGCCAAACCAAGCTAAATCAAGCCTGGTCAAAGATGGTCAAATAGGACCAGTCATTCAGAAAATCCCTAGAAAATAGCGCAGTTTTATGATTTCATGGGATTAGGTTGGATGAATTTGACTTGGATAGGTGTATATCGATAGATATAGTTGTTAGAGATAGTTTATGTCAGTTTGTTTCATGATCTTCTATTTAAGCCAAAACTTTGAAGGCTTATGCATGTAGAATTTGTATAATTTTATGTTGAGACATTTGAATATTTGAAGTTAATTTGAACAACCTGTTCTACTTTTATTTTTCTATTCAATGGTGTGGATGATTGACTGAAGTTCCAGTAGTTGATAATCTCTTCAAGTGTGCAAGGCAAGGGTGGAGGGCCCGCACTTCAAGCTAAGTACACTTCATTATTACACTAGCTTGATTTCCAAGAATTAGTTGCTTTAGATTTGCTTACTTGTTTTGCTTCAGATTTTCTTACTTGAATTGAGATGTGATGATTTATGTTTGCTGATGAATCTTGGTTTATTTATCATTTTGATATGAAGGGACAACAAAATGTTCAAGTTGAACCCTCCTATTGGATTAACGAATAAAAACCGAAGTTCATCTTTCTTGCTTTTAGTAATTTTATGAAGTTCCAATTTTCTAACAATAGTATAATGATGAATGAATTTGTGATGAGGAATATCAAGGATCTCCTAAGTTAGGAGCCTCTTTCATTGTTTATTTATGCATTTTAAACTATTGTCAATTAGTGGTTTTTTATTTCTATTCGTCAAGTAATATTATAGAAGAAGGACACAAATGGATCTCCTAAGTTAGGAGCACTTCATTTCACATATATTGCAGAAGTGAATTAGAAATTATTTGATTAGATTTATATTTATAATATGTATTTCTTTAGTTCATCATATTTTGTCTTCTAATCTTGACTACATCTGATATCCATACATTTTGGACATGCCTCCAAGTTTTACAAACCTGGATTGATAATGAAATACTTGTGTTAATAAATTAGCTCAACATTTTGGCATTGTTTCTAGAGAGACATTCATCAACATAGTCAAATAAAAGATAAAAACAAAATCTAAAAAAATGATCAAACAAAAAACAATAAAAATTCAGTTATGTTATGTTTTTCTTAGTTATGTTTCTTTATTCCTAGAAATAAAGATCAGAAAGGTAGATTTATTAAAAAAAAACCATCTATAGAAGTAGGACCATCAAGACTAACTACACTGGTTGCTGGTAAACCAACAATGGAGGAATTAGAAGAAAAGTAAAGAACAGGACAAAGATTAACTTTAAATGAAAGACAAACCTTGTTAGCCTGAGAGATAAAAAGAAAACAAACTCCAAAAGCAACACCCACTTCAGAAAAACAAAAAGAAACAAGGAGAATTGTTAAACCAATAGATTAGCCCATTTTGAACCCTTAGATCAATCTATTTTTGAAAACAAGAAACAACTTGAATCTCAATTTGCGATCGAAATAGTTGAAACTATGACAGATGAAGGGCAAGGGTCTGCTATTCTCACCCCAGAATAGAGACTTGAATATGAAAGAAAACAAAGAGAATGGAGAAGACAAAGGGAGGAAGAAGCAAGAAGGGAAGCTGATAGAAAGAGAGAAGAAGAAAGAAAAACAAAGTATGACAACAAAATACTAAATGATAATGAACAAGATGATCAAGAAGCTACTTTTGGCTTTCCAATATTAGACACAAGTGCAATATTAGGACAAGAAGTTAAAATGAAAGACATTCCACCTTCTGTATTGCCTAACTTTTATGGAATGTCAACAAAATATCCCGACTCATTTATGTTTGAATTCGATATCTTGTGTAGAACTTATGGATACACAGATGATGCACATAAGCTTCGCCTCTTTCCTGATACTTTGAAAGCAGTAACATTAAAATGGTTCATGGGTTTAGGAGAACGTACAATCACTTCTTGGGATGACATGCAAATTTTCTTTTCTTAAAAAGTGTCAAGCCTATTATAGTCCAAGGGACTTGAAAGAGGGTGTTTTCAGAATGACACAACAAGAAGATTAGAGTTTAGAAGAATATTTGGAAATATTTTCTTACAATCTTCAAAAACCTGAACAACACTCTTTGAACTCAGATACCATCCATACAATTTCTCTAAAAGGTATAAGAGATGAATATATTGACATTTTGAATGTAATGGGTAAGGGTGATATTTCAAAATTTCCATTCCATGAAATTGTAGATCTATATCAAAAATATTCAAGAGGAAGATAAAAAACTGGAAGGAGAGATATTAGTTCAAAAGCGGCAAAATCATTAGCTCGAGGGGTAACAAGAGAAGAGATAGGGAGCTTGATGGAAAACTTCAAAACTTACCTTCTAAGTACATTAAGGACACAAGTAAATGTTCTGAAAAGAAACAAAAAGAAAGAAGAACAGGAACAGATCTTAGCAATATTTTGTCCCAAATGTAGAAAGAAGCATGCATTAAGAGAATGTCCTTTAGATAGTGTTCAGGTATGTGGTCTTTGCACAAAAAACCATTCAACAAAAATTTGTCTAAAGTTGAAAGAATTGCAAATGAATCCAATGGAAGAAGTACAAGGAGTAGAAGGCTTTTACTATGTGGCACCAAGAAAGCCTTGGCAGCCAAGGATTCCTCAGCAATTCCCTTAACAAAAATATCAGTATCCCCCTCAAAACTCTTGGAATACCCCAATTTCATGGCAAGCTTGGCCTCGAAAACAATAACAAAACCAACTTGCATAAGGTTGGAGGGGATATAGTTATTGAAATCAGCTGCCTCAACAAATATATCCGCAACAATACCAACAACAATATCAACAACGATTCCCATACCAATACTTCCAACAATATCCACAACCCATGCCATTTCCACAACAAAATCCCGCACCATTACTAACACAACCACAATAGCTACATCTTCCTTCGAACAAGCCTAGACCAACTCATCTACTAGCTCAGCGAGTAGCAAATCCGAGTAACAAAATGGATAAACCTGCATAAAATGTGGAATAAGAAACATATTTTCCAACATACTCCATTCTTCCTATAAATGACGTCCATTTAAGGTATGGGAAAGTGCTGCATAAAAATTCTCCTCTGACCATAGAAGAACCAACTGAACAAGTATTCAAGTTACTTGCAATATATGTTGAATTCAAATGGACAAATTAATGTCAAAATGCATTTCAATTATTGAAAGAAAAACTATCAATTGCCCCCACTCTTCGAGGACCAAATTGGTCTTTTCCATTTCATATCTCCACTGACGCATCTAATACAGCTATAGGTGCATCACTTGGACAGAAAGATTTTTTTTTTTAATTATGTTATATACTCCATAAGTAAAATCTTAACACCAGCTGAATTGAACCAAACAATCACAGAAAAATAGATGTTAGATGTAATACATGCAGTAAACAAATTTAGGCATTACATAACCGGCTACCAAGTGTTCATTCACAAAGATCATTCAAAAATCAAAGACTTAATGAACAAAGCAATCACAAATGGTAGAATAACAAGATGGCTATTGTTAATGCAGGAATTTAATATTACAATTCAATATTGACTAGGGAAGGACAATCAAGTAGCTAATTTCCTTTCGAGGCTTCATACACCTAGTGCTCCAAATCTTGTTTTAGATAATTTCCCAAATGAACATCTGTTTGCAATAACTACTAAAACACCATGGTTTGCAAATATAGAAAAGTATTTATCCTCTGGGAAATTACCAACCCAGTTCACAAAGAAACAAAAACAAAGATAATTAGAGAAATTTCTAGATATATCTGGGTGAATGGTGATATCTTTTATACTAGCTCCAATCTGATAATAAGAAAATGTGTTAGAGAAGACAAAATATTAGAAATTCTGAAGGCATGTCATGATGAGCCATGTGCTGGTCATTTTGCAGACAAGTGGACAGCCTACAAGGTGCTGCAACTCAGCTACTACTGGCCAACAATCTTCAAAGACTCCAAAGCCTATGTCAAAAGGTGTGACAGATGCCAAAGAATAAGAAGGCAAATAATATCAAATAAAATTCCACTTAATCTGTAAGTGCTCATAGAACCATTTGAGTAATGGGATCTAGATTTTGTGTGACCAATAAATCCACCATCAAATGGAAAGAAGTACATCTTGGTATGTATTGATTATGTTACTAAGTGGGTTGAGGCAAAGGCAGTAGCAAGAGCAACATAAAACATAGTGGTCACATTCCTCTTTGAGGAAATCTTTTTTAGATGTGGGGTACTGATACAGATTGTAACTAACCAAGACACATAGTTCACTTCCAAACTTGTTCGTGATCTTACAGAGAAGTACAAGATCAAACACAGAAAATCAACTCCATACCATCCTCAAGAAAATGGACAAGTGGAGTCAACAAACAAAGTCCTGGAAAATATCATGACAAAGACAATATTGATATATATGAAGGACTTATCAGAAAAGTTAAGATATGCACTATGGGCATATAGGATAACATGGAAAAGTACAACAGGGTTTAGTCCATACCAATTAGTGTATGGCAAAGAAGTCTTGCTACCCATAGAATTTCAAACATACATATTCAAGTTAGCAGCAAAGTTAGGACTGGAATTGTCTGAATAACTAGATGAACATAATTGAATCAACTAGATGAACATAGATAGCAAGCAGTGGAGCACACAACTCTTGTGCAACAACAAAGGATGAAATGGCATGATTGATTCATCAAGAACAAAAAATTTAACAAAGGAGACTAGGATCATTGTTTGACTCCAAATTCAAAGATTTCGAGGCAAAGTTTACAACTCATTGGCTGGGGCCATATGAGATAGAATAAATCTTTAATAACAGAGATGTTCAGATAAAAGAATTGGTCAAGAAGCCAATTGATTTATAGTTAATAGACATAGGCTTAAAGTCTACAATAAGCCTATCAATAAAGAAGATTTTGTGAAACAAATGTCAAAAAAATTGATCTGAAATTAATGGAACAAAATAGCAATGTGCCTTCCAGTACTCCAGAAGAAGAATAATATATATATATAATATATATATATATATATAATATATCAAGTAAAACAAGAAAAGAAAAAAAAAATAATAATAAATACAAAGTTTGCTTGTGAAAAATCAGGCAACTGGCACAAACAAAACATGAATTCATGGAGGAAAACCAAATAGTTTGGCCTGTATGAACTCACAAATTTTTGTTTTACTTTGATGACGTTTTGATTTTTTAGAATAAAGCCTCCAAAACAATACAAGACTTGAGGACAATTCTTCGCATAAGCAAGGTGGAAGTTGCAAAAGAAACTCAGTTTGAACAACTGAAAGTTTGAGCAGCTGAATTGAAGAAGGAACTTGATATGTATTACAGAAGGGACCTGAAACATTATTGGAAACATTTTGCAGAAGGGACCTGAAATGTTATAAAAAACATGTATCATATGAGAAATATTGCATGAAAATATAAATGATAGTAGGGACTTGAATCATCAAATATCAATTACAAAAGGGACCTGAATGACATCAACAATCAATGATCCTGAATAAATGATGAATGCAAGAACAAGAAGTAGAAATAAAGTCTACATTTCAATCTATCTTAGAAAATCCATTAAACACATTTTCACTTATTAATTGACCAGAAGACATCATCAAATACTATTAGGGAGTAAAGTACAGTGAGTAAAAAGTTGCTCTTGAAATTTCAAAATTTTTAGAATTTTTTTAGAGATTGCTAAGGTTAAGTTAGTACTTGACATGCATATTTTACCTACATATTCATTTCACTACCCTCATTATTCTATTCATCATATTATCCTATTCATATATTCATACCCATTATTCTACACTTAATCCCATAAACATGCTCCAAATACCACATATTCATTTCATATTCCATAACCCTACGTATTTTTCTTTTGAAAAGAAAATGGATTAAAATAGAGGGTCCAATAATCAAAACCCTAGAACCTACAAAACCATACACAAGTTAGTATCATGAATTTCATTTTAAATATGACCTAAACATGGTCATTTTAAAATTAAAATACATATATTGAAATAGATATATTGAAATATACGTATTATGAAATAATACAAGTAAAGGAAATCAAAAAAATTTATTTCGACAAGCTATAATCAAAGTGCACAGAAATGATGCTATGAAGTGTAAAGGTTATCATAATACAAATAATGTAATGACCATGCAATGAAAACAAAACATTATGAAACATTTTCGGAGGTATAAGACGTGGGAAATGGATATGAAGAGGAGGTACGATGACAGTTAATGGGCCTAAGGCCATGCAATAAAACTATAATGAAATTGAAAGGCGCAGTGATAAAATCACAGTGCACCGTGAATAAGAATGAAATGGAATAACAATACGAGTTGGTGGAAATGAAACATATGGTAGGCAGACTATACAGTGAAATGAGTAATACAACAGTCAAAGGTTAAATTATAAAAGTTGAGACGTGGAGGTAAGTATTGTGGGTAGGTATGTTGGAGGGCCATGAAGAAACGAAGGAAATCCATGAAGAAACGAAGGACATCCACGAAGGGAATCAGTTAGAGGGCATAGCATGTAGGAACGATCAACCAAAATTTGAAAACACAACAGTGAACGTTTCCACGAAAACAACGCCGTGAGTTTTGCATTCAACCATAGCTCATACAATACACCTCCACCATTTTTACACACAAAACACTGTAAAAGTCACTTTCTCTTGACCATCATAGCCATTTGCAGGCTCAGGGAGAATGATGAAGTGTTTCATAAGCTATTAGCACACATTCGAGAGCCTAAGGTGAATGGTTTGATAGAGAAAACGTGGAAATAAAGGAAATCAAATTGAGAGATAAAATGCAAGAGATATGTCAGTGGGAAATCAGAGCAATAAGAAGAAAAGCTAGAGTAGATTAAGGGATAAGCTGAGAAAACTAGCAAAGAAAGCGGAGTTAACTAAGGAAAATCTCCTGAGAAAGAAGGTAAGACCAAAACTCCTCTCAATAAATGCAGTGAATGTTTTGATGAAGAAATCTCGGGATTTTTAAATGAAACAAAATTTTGACTCCAAGATATAAGAGAGCACTTCAACCACCATTTACTATTTGTTAAGCTGTCATTTATTAAGAATCTGCCATCAATAAAAAAATAAGGTTTTTGAATGAAGTTTAACAATGGCAAACATTATGAAACGTAGGTTGAATGAGCCACGACATAGAAAGAATTATGGCATTCCATTGCAAACAAGAAAATCAACTCGGATCCTCCATGTTTACTCATGAAATTGCCAAAATTGATTGATGAAACAAAATGTTAGTTAAAGTTTGATTGCATAAACACATGTTTTCACCAAAGATTGGTTGAGGAGACAGATTTTTTAGTTGTAGTTTTAATTTCATAAACACATGTTTTCACCAAAGATTGGTTAATGAGACAGAGCGTTAAGTTGAATTCTGGTTGCATAAATAAATGCTTTCACCAAATTGGTTAATGAGACAAAGTGTTAAACTTGTAGTTTGATTTCATAAAACAAATGATTTCACCGAGTTGGTTGAATACACAGTGGGTTTGATTGCATAAACAGTGGCCTTAATTGTAAAAATAGTGGACAAGAGAATGACTTCAGTTTGACATATAAATGAGTTTGATAACCATAGGAAAGTTATAAGAAAAATTAAAATCAAAAGGAGAAGCTATGGTATGATTTTGTTTTTTATATATTAAAAAAAAAATCATAATCAAAACAGAGTTTCAATTTTCAATTTCTTTTCTTATAAGAAGTGATATACATAAGAAGAATACTTTATTTATATGGATAGAGCAGAGTTTTGGTGAAATAAGAACATAACCAAGAATGGTTTCTACATCAAAGAATAAGCAGGATGTTTGTTTTTGTTTTTCATTCATAAAGGGTAATGTTTTGAAAAGAACAACGATTTATTGTTGCAGTGAAACACAAATTAAACAAGCTTGATTTTATTGTTTCTAAAGAGTATCAGGAGAAAGGTAAGCCCTACCACTAACTTAATAAAAAATATCTTTATGCATGAATGATTGTTGCTTTCATTTTCAGAAACGAAGTTAATGATAGTAGAAGGGTATATCAACTGGTTTTTAGAAAAGACGACCACCATAATAGAACTAAAATTTTAGGTTAAATAGTGGAAGAAGGAAACAATAGAAAAATTATATCAAGCAGGGCTTATAAGTTTTCTTCAGAGGTTTAATAGTCACAGTAAGAGTATAACCAGGGAGTTTGTAAACAACTATACCCAGGATCAAACAATGGTAGAAAACTTAATCATTCCATTGACTCTAGAATACATCTCCCAAGCATTAGATCTTCCATTGACATGAGAAAACTATCATAAAGATCTACACTTCAAGGAGAAATCATGGGCTTTCTTCTTAGAGAAGAAAAATAAGGGAGCCTTTGACAGAACTAAAAGCATACCTAGGGAGTGGTTCAATGAACCATGGGGAGAGTTAGTTTTGATCATTAAAAAATTCTTCACATGTGATAGAGGACATAGTGTGGCACATTTGTACCATCTCAGGCTACTCCAACACATTAAGGGAGAAGTCAAAATAAACTTGCCATATTTCTTCTCCAAAAATCTCATCAAGATGATAGAGTCAGTGAGAAATGAGAACAAACCAAGAGAAGCTCAAGTTTAACATCGGGGACTAACAAAAATTCTTATAGAGCATCAAGTCAAAACTCAGGGTATAATCTGGAAAGAGTTTTTAGTCCAAAACCAGCATGAAGAACAGGTCATAGAAGAACAATACAAAATAGATCAGGGAGCCAAAGTCATCATGAATTCACCACTTTATCCAAGAACCAAGTCTAAGAAGCAAAACAACACTATTATGGTTGAAAATGAAACATCCTTCATATCCACTCCTAGGAGGCATAGCGGAAAGAGCTCAATAGAAACAAGTAACAAGGACCAAGAAGTACATATTGTACAAACATGTTCTACAAAGAAACAGGTAAAAGACATAATTGAAAGATTGGAGAAAGAATCTTTAGAAAAAGACTCATATTTTGATAATGTGGAAGCCACATCATTTGCAAAAGATACACAAAACTAGAAAAAGAGATGCACTTGAGCAAAATCAAAAAATTAACAGATCAGCTACAAATAAACAAGATCTTGGAAAAGAACTTGAAGAAAGAAAATAAAGCATGCAAGAAAAATAATGAAATTTTAGTGAGGGAGAATGAAAAATTAAATGAAGAGGTAGGCAAACTAAAGAGAAAGAATGATATACTTTGCAAACAAGCATTCAAGTGACTTAAAGATAAAAAAATGTGGAAAAAAAAATATGAGAAACAAAAGGTCAAAGATACTATTTACAAGGAATACCACGGCATGGGGATAGATTATCTACTAGAGGCAGCACAACAGGAAGCATCAAGGTCAAGCACAAGATTCACAATAGAGGTCAAAAGATCCAAGAGGAAGAAACAAGCATGAGGACATGCTTGTGAATCAGCAAGGGGGAGATGTTGGCCCTCTTTTTTGGTCCAGTTTTGCTTAAGAAAACATACTTAGTTTCTATATTTTCCATCTATTTACCATCACATATACCTAATTTTGATGTATTTTATGCATATTCAGGTATTTAAATTTAATTTTGAAATTTCTAGAAGTTTTTATGAAAATTGAATTTCAAGTGCAATTTTTGGACAGAATCAGAAATCCCCGTAATAGCTATATGGATGTCATATTTGTAGGACACATGGAAATAATATGGATACATTTAGGGAAAGCTTGGGAACTACGACTGAAATAACTCCAATTGGTTCAATCAAACCAAGCTAAATCAAGCCTGGACAAAGCCAGTCAAACATGACCAGTTATTCAGAAAATCCCTAGAAAATAGGGCAGTTTTATGATTTCATGAGATTTCCCATATTTTTAGTGATAGGTTGGATGAATTCAACTTGGATAGGTGGATATGGATAGATATAGTTGTTAGAGATACTTTAGATCAGTTTGTTTCATGATCTTCTATTTAAGCCAAAACTTTGAAGGCTTGTGCATGTAGAATTTGTATAATTTTATGTTGAGACATTTGAATATATGAAGTTAATTTGAAGAGCCTATTCTACTTTCATTTTGTTGTTCAATGGTGTGTATAATTGACTGAAGTTGCAGTAGTTGATAATCTCTTCAAGTGTTCAAGGCAAGGGTGAAGGGCCCCCACTCTAAGCTAAGACACTTCATTGTTAAACTAGCTTGATTTTCATGAATTAGTTGTTTTAGATTTGTTTACCTGTTTTGATTCATATTTGCTTACTTGAATTGATGTGTGATGATTTATGTTTGCTAATGAATCTTGGTTTATTTATCATTTTGATATGAAGGTATAATACATTGTTCAAGTTGAACCCTCCTTATATTGCATTAATGAATAAAAATTGAAGTTCATCTTTCTTGCTTTCAGTAATTTTATGAAGTTCCTATTTTCTAATAATAACATAATGATGAATGAACTTGTGATGAGGAATATCAAGGATCTCCTAAGTTAGGAGCCACTTCATCCCACATATATTACATAAGTGAATTAGAAATTATTTGATTAGATTTATATTTATAATATGTATTTCCTTAGTTCATATTTTGTCTTCTAATCTTGACTACATTTGATATCCATACATTTTGGACATACCTCCAAGTATTACAAACCTAGATTGATAATGAAATTCTTATGTTAATTTGTGTTAATGAATTAGCTTGACAAAAAGGTCGCATAAAACATACCATAATTACTCCTTCCATAAACCTGAAATTTATATTGATTGCACCAGGATTGATCCAGGTAGATATTGGTGACCACCCTCCTATTCCACTTGGACCCCCACTATTGTTTCTTTCACTTTTTTCATTTTCCTTAATTATAGCACAATTTACTATTTTTGGCAGTTTTTCAGGTCATGAAATTCCAAAGACTATTTGAGGCTCTAAACAATGTTTTTTGGAAGTATTCGCTGCTACCATTTATAGAAATTAGATAGATATTTCTAACAAGGTATTATGCACGCCAAACAAAGATTGTTTGCCAAAGTTACGACCCCAGGAAGTTGATGTACCAATTTACCCCAATGGGGCCCATAGTTTAGAATTTCATCTCCTTGGGTTAGGTTTTTAGATGTTTGGGGTTTTCAATTGCTTCTTAATAATAAATAGGCTCTCGAACCTGATTGTAACAAATTTCAGAGGCATGTAACAGCCACATCTCTTCTTAGAGATAAGCTACCATCGCCTGAGCTAGTCTTATTTCCATTCTATTTGTAACCATATTTCAATATTTGATATTAATGAAATTAAGTCTTATTTATGCTTCATATTTGTATTTATGGTTATATTTGTAATTTATTGTGTTCTTGTTTAAATTCGCATCAACGGTATCAGAGTGGTGTGCTCTTTTTATGTTTTTCTTTGCATGTCCACAATGAGGTCAGGATATAAGGAGTTAGGGCTTGAACTAGTCGAACCTTTACAATACCAACCTTGCAAATTCCAACGGCCTCTAATGGGGGGAGAAAAGAGAGGAGAGAGAGCAGGATATCCTATCAAAATATTTCTGAAGGAGGCCCTCGAGAAACAAAGTAACCCGATGATGGATAACTTTGCCTAGATCCTTCAATGGTTTCCCGCCGACGGCACATCCACATCCAACAACCACTCTGGAGGTGCCACTAATTTTAAGGTACAAGAAAACTTTGACATTCCCATATTTGAGGACCAAATAGATGTAGACGTTGTAGATAAATTGTTAAATATGTTAGAATGATATTTTTTTTGTTCATGATTTTTCCAACCGGGAAAAGATTACTTTTTATCTTCTTAAAGTTGCCCCTCCATGTCAAGGACTAGTGGGAAACCTACTCTGAGCAGAAGGATGAAAGTACAACCTCACTACTTTTAGCCACACCCACTTGGAATTTGTTCCTATATTCCATCAAGGAGTAGTACTACCATATCAGGAGCTATGAGGATAAGTACATAAAGTGCACCACGATGTGGTAGGGAAAGGACTGAGACGTGTTGGAGTTTACCAATGTTTTTCATACCCTTTGTAGGAACTCGGGTATCAAGGATTTTGAGAAACATTAGGTACTCAAGTACCGAGGCTGCCTACATAGGTACATCTAGGATGAGATGGAGTTCCTGGACATCTCCTCATTTGGCATGACGTACTAATACATTGTCAAGATCAAGCAGAAATTTAAACATAAAAAGAGAGACTTTGGATTTGTGAATCTAAAGTAAGGGAAAGGTGCCCCCAAATAGTAGAACAATGGACCAAGCCAAGGCGGGATGGCCGAGGACAACCCACCAAAAGCTACAAGCAAAGAACAACACTCTGAAGTTGAAGAAGGACACACGAAAGTGGTGTGAGTTCCATAAGAGATACACTCACAACACAAGCAAGTGTCGGGCCAAGAAATCACTAGTGGCCGAGCTGAAGGCTTCTGAATGAGATGCATGTTCTGACTCTAAGTCACAATCTGACAAGGGGAATGACAAATGGATGTAGATTATTGATGCAGATCCCAACTCCATCGTTGCCACCATGGAGATTCAGAAGGAGGAACCCAAAGATCTAGAGGAGGAGGAGCACCTCTTCCACTCCTAAATGTGGGTAAAGGGTTCCCCGCTACAGTTCATTGTCAATAGCAAGAGCCAAAAGAACTTCATTTCAATAGAGGTCATGAAGTGGCTAGGCTTACTAACCACAACACACCCACAACCATACACCATCAGGTGGCTTCACCAAGGACAGGATCTTCACGTTAGTTGTCATTGTCGCCTTCCATAAAACATCAAGCCCTTCACAGATGATGTATTATATGACGCTACTACTTTTGATGTTTGTGATGTATTATAAAGCCAACCATGCTTGTGGAAGTGACGTGTTGTGTATGAGTCAAGGACTCACATTGCTATGGTTACCTTGGGAAATAAGTTGTAAAGGACACCAGAGGTAGCACCACCTACCGCCATCTCTTTGGTTACTGCAAAACAATGCAGTAAGCTCATTTCCACAACCAAGAAATATTTTTTCCTGATGATACACCCTTAGAGAAAGAAGAAGACAATGGCCACAACCTCCAGAAAGGGCCCCTCCACACAACAACAATAGATGGACAACGTCATGGAGGATTATGAGGAAATCTTCACCTCCCCCGTAGGGGTGCCTCTGCATTTTCAGTTCAAGCACTCCATCGATCTAACCCCAAGTGCATCGTTTCGCAATGGACCAATATATCAATGCTCTATTCTCGAGAACATCGAAATCAAGAGGCAAATTTATGACTCGCTGCAGAAAGGTCACATCTGTCCGAGTTCATCGCACTGTGGGATCTCAATTATGTTGGTACAAAAGAAGGATGGGACTTGGATACTCTTTATTGACTATCGGGTGCTGAAAAGGATCATTTTCCACAATAGGTACCCAATCCCACGAATTGATGACCTTCTCTACCAACTAAAGGGAGCCAAATATTTTAGCAAGCTCAAGTTGAAATCCGGATATCACCAGGTACGAATTGAACCCTTCAATGTGTGAAATACTTCCTTCAAATCCAAGGAGTGTTTTTTTGAATGGCTGGTTATGCCTTTTGGGTTGACAAATTCTCCTGCAACCTTCACGAGGCTAATGGATGACATCTTGCGTCCATTCACCAACTCATTTGTAGTGTATACTTGGATGACATCCCGATCTTCAACCATAGTTAGGAAGAGCACCTCCACCACATCTGATAGGTTCTCCAAACACTGTGGCAACACACGTTGTGTGCCAATTTGGAGAAATGAACTTTTCGCATGACCCAAGTTTAGTATTTGTGATGTATTATTAATGAACGGGGGGGGCATGTGGATCTAACCGAGATCCAAGTCATTTAGGATAGGCTAGCCCTAACAACTCTAACAAAGCTTCGGAACTTGTTGGGTATTGTCAATTTCTACTGCAAGTTCATGCTGGGTTCTCTCATATCACTTGGCCCTTGAGTCAAGTCACCAAGGGAGGAGCGAAATAAAAATTCTTTTGGTTTGAATCTCAACAAAAGGCGTTCGCAGAGTCGAAACATCACCTCTACTCTACACCATTGCTCACATTACTAGACTTGCAACAACCATTTGAGATCAAGACAAATGCCTTTGACTATGTTATTGGGGTAGTCCTTACTCAACAAGGGAATCCAATGGCATATCACAGTGAGACACTTTCAGATGCAGCCTGGAAATATCCCACTTATGACAAAGAGAAGTATTCCATTTTGTAGGCCTACCGACAATGGAAGCATTACATTTTTGGGAAGGAAATGATCATCTGCACAGACCACTGACCATTGCAGTTCATATAGATGCAAGGGAAGTTGTAGAATGATTGCCATTAGAAGTGGTCCACATACCTACAACAGTTCCTTTTAATATCAAGTATAAGAAGGGCAACACCAATATTGTTTCAGACTACATCGGCCAACCACCGATCATGGTGTTAACCACCATGCTCAACTCATATGGGCACAAGACTCCTAATTAGCCACTTCTCTACAAAAGCAACCTAGAATTCGGCCACACATACTAGATTCTCTTGGAGGGTAAGAAAGCTCTAGATTTTCACCTCTACGATGCACTGTTATGCCACCTGGGACACCTTTGTGTTACTTCAAGTGACTGTGCCAAGATAACTTAGGAAGTGCACTATAGTCAGGTTGCTGGTCATTTCAGGGTCGAGAAAATAGTGGAAGTACTATAGAAGTATTTCTATTGGTTGAATCTTTGACAAGATGTCGGGAAGCACATCAAATGATGCACTTCCTGCGTCATTTCCAAATCGACCATAAAGAAGCAAGGCCTCCATACTCCACTATCTACCCTTATTTGACCTTAGGAATCCATCTCCATGGACTACATGTCAGGCCTTTAGTCTACTAAGCATAGCACTGACTATGTTTTTGTGGTCATCAACATATTCTTGAAGATGGCCATTATGGTAGCCTGTAAGAAGAATGTCATAACAGAAGCCACTACTAAAATCTTCTTTGAATGAGTGTGGTTACACTTTGCAATCCCACAGTCATCTCATATTGGGATAGAATATTCCTCAGTTCATTTTTCTCCAGTCTCTAATTGATGTTGGATACCATACTTACTAAGTCCAGAGCTTTCCATCCCCAAACTGATGGGAAAACAAAGGTTGTCAACATGATCATCGTACACATTTTGTGCATGTAAAACTCAAAGCATCCATGCATATGGGATGAGATCCTCCCTTATGTCCACCACAATTATAACTATGCTCTCCACAACTTGACTCGCCACAACCCTCTTTAGGTGGGCCTGGGATTCCAACCACTATGTCCCATTGATGTGGTCATACCATTTGTGTCTACTTAGGCAGATTCAGCTCATGTCTAGTCTGAAGCTAACAAGGAAAGCAACTTCATTGATCACATTCAACACATCTTCCAATAGTTCCATGACATTCTGGAGAAATCAAATGCCAAGTACAAGTGGTGACATGATCAACATCGGGTGCCACACAAGTTTCAGGTGGGTGACACAGTTTGGTTGCATTTGCAGAAGGAAGGCTTTACCATAGCCTATCACAAACTCAGACAACTCCTATATGGTCCTTACACCATTACTAAGGTTGTGGGAGACAATTCATTTGAGCTTAACATTCCCCCATTCCTTGTTCTGCACCCAGTGTTCAGTTTGGGCCACCTTTGACCATACTTGTTATGAAACCAGCTCAAGAAAAGATAGAAAAGATAGATCAACGCCTTAGAATTCAGCCTCTTCGAGGGGGCAACCTCCTTTACATTACATAATGAATAATTCTTGGATGATACAAATGAAAAGACCTCCTTTCTATATATAGGAGTCTAAGGGGTCATTATATAATTAGAGCCTACATAACAATAATAATGTAAGGGCACAATAATAACAATATGGGCACTATATTGGTACATAAATATAATAAAGGGGTTGTACTGATAATAATAAGGGGTTACACTAGTAGTATAGGGGCCTAACAATACTTCCCACCATTGTTGGACACATCAGACATTGCAGAATAGCTCACACCTACAGAGTTAAATCCACACTACATGGAACAAGCCACAACTGATCAGATCATGGACACACAAATCAAGAACACCTGACATCAAAGAATCCAACTATATCAAGTTGTCAAAGCAAGCTAGCTCCTTCACTAGGCCATGTGGGTCACTAGGGACCAACTTCAACAGAAGTTTCCTCATCTCATGGAGGAACTCAATGTAATGGGGACCATTGCTTCCTAAGGGGGAAGGAATGATTCAGGTGGATATTGTTGGCCACCCACCTATTCCACATGGACCCCCACCATTATTTCTTTCAGTTTTTTCAGTTTCCTTAGTTGTAGCATAGTTTACTATTTTTGGCAGTTTTTCAGGTCCTTAACTTACGAAGATGTTTTGAGTCCCTAAATGACATTTTTTTGGAAAATCACTCATGGTGAACATGACTTTTAAACTTTATATTCACTATCATATGTCGTATTCCTTGGAAAAATCTTTCTAGTGAGGTAGCATACGCGTCAAACGGATATCGTATGCCAAAGTTATGACCCCAGGAAGTTGATGTACCAATTTACCCCAACGGGGTCCATAGTTTGGTGTTTCATCTCCTAGGTTTAGGTTTTTGGATGTTTAGGGCTTTCCATTGCTTCTCAATAATAAATAGACCATTGAGCCTCATTGTAACACAGTTCAGAGGCATGTAGCCGCCACATCTCTTCTCAGAGATAAACTACCATTACCTGAGCTACTCTTATTTCCATTCTGTTGGTAAGCATATTTTAGTAATTGATATTAATGAAATGAACTGTTATTTCTACTGCATCTTTGTATTTATAGTTATTTCTATAATTTGTTGTGTTTTTTTTAAATTCATATCAAGGATATTTATCCTCACTCTCTTAAAAATTCACTAAATAAAATTTCCCATATAAAAAGTCATAGTGAACATTACAAGATTTTGCATTTAAAATAGAAAAACTCTGGGATCGTATACTCTAATACCTATTGTCGATATCCAAATACATGAACTATCATAATAAACCAAAACTACACACCATGTATACTAATGTGAATGTGGAGGAAAAACTTCGAGATAGATTACACAATAACTCCTTAAATAATAGGAGAAACTCCAAATTCCTTAATATATTCATACATATAAATCAGATGTCCTTGATTATATCTATCTATATATATATATACTACACACCATGTATATTAATGTGAATGTGGAGGAAAAACATCGAGATAGATTACACAATAACTCCTTGAATAATAGGAGAAACTCCAGATTCCTTAATATATTCATACATATAAATCAAGATGTCCTTGATTATCTTCTATATATATATTAGATATATATATATATAATATATATTATATATATATATATATATATATATATATATATATATATATATATATATATATATATATAGATATATATATATATATATATTATATATAATATATATATTATATATATATTATATATATATATATATGCCTCGCTAGATGGGAGGTCACAAGGTCAATTCCCAAAAGCTCTTGGGGTCAGGTCTATGATGGCCGAAAGGTTTGATCCCCTCCGATCAGCCTAGATTTCTACCATGGACGTAGTTGCCACCCAGTGACCAAGGGTGGTCGTGAACCACACTGAATGTATATATTCACACATTTCTCATGTGGCCCCTTTTTTGTTAGCTCGAACCTATTACATATACCTTTAACCCCATATATGCCCCCCTTGGGGTCTTGAAAATTACAAAGATATGAAATTTATCAATCTAGATACCTTTACATACCACATATATATAAAAGATGAATTTAAATCCATTAGATGATATCAAAGAAGAATGAACGATGCATTGAAATGCATAGTTAAGTGAGAAGTATAAAAACTTTTATATGTAAGGTTCATTTACCTAAAATCTAATAGGGAACAATTTTAACCCCTTTCCATAATGCATAATGTTACAGACCATTTCATCACATATGCTCAATAGGACTACAAACTGGATCAATCAACAACCTTGAACACTTTGTCATAATCCCTTCAGAAATCCCTAAGCATCACTTCTCCAAAAAGTCTGAGTTTCTAGGACCATTAGCTCAAACACACTATTTTTAGCCCTAGTGCACTTTGCATGCTTTTCCACCTACACTCAACAAATGTTGCATACTTGGGCACTAGCATTGGTCATCACATGTTGCTCCCTTTTGCAGTTGCATTGATTCTAGAAATTTGGGAAAAATTAAAAATATCTCTGAAGCATCCTCTTTGAGAAGCTTCCAAGGTGGTTTTAACTATTTACCATGGATAGAGATCTCAAATTCCTATCTGATCCTACTCTAATGGACCTATCTCTTATCCCTTGAGCTTATCCTCCCAACATATGTGGATTTTAAGCTTAGTATGGTAAATCCTAAACTACCACTCTCACCCTATATATTTACTACCTTCTGTAACCTCAGGGTTGGATTTTGGAGAATGATAGTGCCCTCATATTGTTGCTTTGAGCCCAAGGAGTCATCACATTCATGCATTAGGGTTGATGTTGAGGTGTGATTTGTGGCAAGGAAGAAAAGTTCAACTTGTGGAGACATATAATTTTATTTATGGTTGTAACTCTCTCATATATTTGTTAATACAAAGAGCATCTTGTTTTCCTATATTTTTTGTGTTATGTTTACACTCGTATATTTCAATGCCATGTTGACTCAATGAATAGAGATTTTAGATTATGCTACTTGGATTGTGGTTCCTTTTCTTGTTTTAGCTATGTGTGCAGGTTCTAATTATAGCACTTGGAGCTATTGTTGGAGCTTACAAGCAAGGAGGAAAGGAAGGCTTGCTACAGATTCCAGGTAGGCTTCTTTCCCATTTTCTAATTTCTCTAAGGGAAACTTGAATATTTTTTTCTTCTAATTTTCTAGATCAAACCATTAGATCTAGGGAATTCACCTTTGTCTGTAATCATGAAAATTTCACATAACAAATTGGCGACTCCGTTAAGGAACATAATATATGTTAGTGTTTTCCTTTGTTTTTCTTATTTTCTCTGTAATTATCTGCTAATTAGAATTTTTCAGCTAATCATTGGTCATTCGTAGGTCTGTTTCAAATATCGGCAGGGCCTCGTGTTTGTGTTTTCATCCACTTCAGGCCCAACACACTCTTTGTAACTAACATCCACTACGCTAGAGAAGTTGCTCCATTAGCAACCTGCACTATCAACACTTTTGCTGCTTTGATATCCTACACCCCATCACTTTTTCTCTCTCTTAGAGACTACGTTGATCCCTTTTGGTGTGCTAATCACTGCATTCTTACCATTTTTTAACATTTTTCTTGGTTTTCAGCCCCTCTTTTGATCTGTTGAACATACTAGTGTCTCTTTGAAGCCAATACAACACTTGATTTTGTGTAATATTCAGTGAAGTTTCCTTTGGTCATTACTTAGAGGTTTTCTTCAATTTCTTAACAATTTTTTATTATGAGTATGAGTGCATCACCATTGTGTCATAATTTTTTCGATAATATTTTGTTTCGTTCTTTCTTTATTCTTGTCAATTCATGTTTATATGCATAGATTAGTTGTTGAATTTGAAAAGTAAATTTTACTTTATAGTTAAAGTTTGTGTGTTTTCTTTTCGTCGATGATCAAACTGAATTCATATGTTTCTTTGCATTTGAAACATTAAAAGAAAAGAAAATAAAAACAATTATTTTCATTGCATATAGGGATTTGATTTTGATGGGGATAGTGAAGTTGAGGAGGTAAATTTTTGCATCACTTATTTGTTGCATTATTGATTGATTTCCTCTTCCCAGACTTAGTTAGGCCTTTCATTGCTAAAATGAAAATAAAAATACTTACTTTTGTCATATTAGTTGCATCATAGGTGTGTTCAGGAGACATCAAGTTTTGAGCCTTGAAATCGAAATATAATTCAAGATAAACTCTAAAATTCACTCAATCAACCTAAGGAGCATTTGAAACTTAATGACATACATAGAAATCTAGGTTAGAGACACTTTTCAGCCAGTGATCAAATCTGAAGGGTTGGTTTTAATTTCTATTAGAAGGACATATACTCATACAACCCTTCTATAATGAAAAGATTAAAAAAAAATTGACAATAGTATATTATCTTTAAATTTTATTTTTAATCAAAATCAATAACACAAAAATTCCTAACGCGCTGATGCATCAAATCTATAAATATATAACCATTCCACATTTTTTATATTTTTATTCTTTTTTGATATTCTTATAATACTACTACCATGTTCAAAAAGATAAATGAAATGTTCATATTCACTTGGCTATGGTGCGCATAGAAAGCATGAATTATTTTATTAGTCATTATCATAACACTTTATTTTGATCCTAGACCTTGAGTTTTCATAGTGGTAAGCATCCTCATGTACAAGTATGCCACAACCATACAAACTAACCATTTCTTGAGGTTAAAACATAATAAATTTGAATAAAATTAAAAGTTGACAAAACATGAAGTAGCTTCAGACCTACTTTTAAAATTGTAAGTGTAAACATAAAGTAGCTGTAGACCTACTTTAAGAAAATTGTGTCAAAAGGTATTGAACCAACCACAAAGGTATGTTTAATTTAATTTAATTCAAATTATAAATTACTTTTAAGGATACTTATTATAAAGATACTTATTATTCTTATCTTTGTCCATTATACTTTACCCTTTTATTTTTCTAATGCTCACATTGCACTTAACTCTTTTTTATTTAAAATTCTTTTGTTACACTTGCTTAAAATGATTTTTATTTGCAACATATCATTTGTGAAAATCAAATTGGAGTGGAACATAAAAAAGCTCCATTTTAACCACCAAAGCCATTTTGTTTGCCAAAGTGCTCCAAATCCAAATAAAATAACAATTCACCCTTGTCCACATAATATTCCACCTAAATCAATTGAAAAATATACTAGCAAATTAGCTTTTGGAATTTTCTTGATACGATCATTTTTCCCTTTTATATTAAGGTAATCTCAATAATCGGCTAGTTAATTTCACGTGGCAGGAATTTTTGATTTTAAATTATTTCATTGGGATTAACGACACTTTTAACCAAGTGATTTTCTGTGTGAAAATGTTAAAAAAGATTTCACTCTATACACATATTGGACCTAAATCATTTAAGCAATATAAAATATTGAGAAAACTTAAACCTAAATAAATTAAACAATATAAAACTAGAGGAAACTTTTAAAAAATAAAATGGAAAAAAAGCAAGGCTTTTCAAGCACAGAGTAAGGAATCATGTTATTAATTTCATGACAATTTCAGCACATGTCATGACCCTTGTCTTGAAAAAATCTAAAAATGAATCTTTCTTAACCTTTTTACCCTTTGGAATGTGCCCATGAATCAGATTTTAGATTCGTTAATAACATGTTTGGTTATGTAGTCATAAGTAGATTTTGTCTCTCATTGATCCCTATCTAATATTTAATAGTACATTTCTTAGTGTGCAAAGCACTTGCATTTCATTCCCAAATTATGCATTTGGCTCTCATGAATTTTTGTTGTCATTAGTTTCATTTTTTAGGGAAAAAAATACTAAAACCCATTTTCAACCGCATGAACCTCGTGAATAGGTGACTCATTCCACACAACCTGAGAAGGTTGGGATCTTCATTTAAATCTTGTTGACCAAGTCTCGCAAGTGATAAGACCATTTCCTTTATCCTCCTTCTAAGGGATTCATTAACCAATTTATTGAATTTCCGAAGTGGTCCTATGAATTTTTGGATGACTATTTAGTTTCTCTAGTAGGAGACATGATTATAGAGCAGACATTGCTTACTTACCAAATTCAACTTAATACTTAAAATGGTGTAAGAGAAGACAGTGGTGCCAGTCCCACTTTATGGGAAACATGGACATGTATGTGGACAACTGAGTAGAATAGACATGGTGATCTTCATAAATATCTTTACTTATTTGGTTGAGTGGACATGAATTGAGAAAAACATATATTGTCTTATTGGGTTTGGAATGGTACAATCTCTTAAAGTTACAAGCATTTTTAAAAGTATTTGATTATTTTTACTATTGGTGCAACAAGATGTGGGATTCCACTCTATTTGTTTACTAGACATATTGCATTCTAGAAGTTTTTTGCAAGATATTTTAGATTTTGAATGAAAAATTATGACTTTAACCTTTTTGATTGTTTAGTATCCAGGTACATAAAATAGTCATTATCTTGGATTTGTATACACTTCCTTACAGAAAGGAGAAACATTCATTTACTATGATTTGAGGAAATTCAAGGAGTTAACATGAACTTTCAATCTAATTTCTCGATTTGGGGACCAATTTCAACATACAGGGCTTCTAGAAAAATACCTAATCAACTTCCATTTTTGCTTCTCTCCAATGGATGGCCTGATATTTCGAATTCAAGTAAGATACAATACCACAGCTTCGAGAGTCAGGAGCTCCGCACAAGTTACATTGCTACATAATAAAACCCTCCTCTAGAATTTATGTGTCGCTAAAGCTTGTTAGGTTCCTATACCAATAGGTGTCATATATCATGATTGACTTGGTTTAGCTCTGAAATATGTACATACCTTTGCTTCTGCAAATGTTTTTTATATTTTTAAAAAATCAAAAAAATTAAAAAATGTAAAGAGGGTATACCCTAAAAGAAAAATCAAAGGGTAAAAAGAATAAAAGTGGTCGAAAAAATGAAAGAAAATGAACCCCAAACAAAAAAAACTAGGAAAGTGTGCAAGTCTAAATGCCACTACTTTCTCATTTTGTGTAATAAACAAATTGTGTGCAATTTGTTACTTTTGCTACAATTCATGAATAGTCAAATTGTTTAAACTTGGCTTATTCATCTTTTAATTTCATGTTGTAGAAATAGAGAATAAATATCTGACCAAACAGTGTAATCTTGGTAGATAAGTAGATAGGTAGAGTAAATAAAAGGAGCTCAACAGTCTAATCTGAGCCCTTAGATGTAATAAGTGTAGATCATTATGTAAAAGAAAAGGAAGTTGAAGAGGATTTGCCAATTCAAGTGTACCCAAATAAAAAAAGAAAAAATGTTAGGTTAAAGTAGGTAGGGTAGGTAGTTGATGTTGTAGAACCATATGTGATGAATAATGTCTATAAATGTGTCAAACTTTCATTTTTCATCATAAGGAAAAGGCATACACTACATTGAATACATCACAAGCAAAGCAAAGTCACAATGATTAACTCCCCTTCTCATTTTCCCTAATTATTCACTAGTTTTCCCTAAGGACTAAGGTATTTGCTAAATTGGAGGGGCTCAAAGCATTTCTCTGACTTCTGGAGGGCCCAGACCCTCGGCCCAGTAATTTTAAAAGCATAAGTACTTAAAACCATAATTCATTCATTTTCATAAGTCTTTTCCTAAAGCAAAATCCCATTTTACTTAGGAAAAATTCACAATATCTCATAAAAGCCCTTTCTTCCACTTAAGCCTAAGTTAAATGCACAACTTTAATGTCTTTTACTTGGCACTTTTACACTTCATAGTCATATTAACTGTTAACCTATTTAATATATAAACTCCCGTACAATATTACCCTTTTCACGTATTATTTAAATATATTAAAAAACCCGCAAATTACTATATATCCCACCCCTTTGGTTAATTATAACTGTAAATCATAAATAGGATTAACTAGTTAACCTGTAACTTGTTAATAGCCTAATCCCCCCATTGCATCAATCGGGATTAATTAACCCCCACGGTTAATTAAGAACCCCTCATCCAATCATAACACCGCCGATATGATTAATTAACTCCTAATTATGTTGAGTGCACCGTAGTTAAACTTCGCTGCACCACGTCTCCCATCAGTTGTCCGATCACGCCCCCATCATCTGATGGTTGTTATTGATATCACGTGATGCTTGGTGACCACATGCTAACGTGCAATAACCAAACGGTTTTTACATCATACCACCGCCACATGTCAAGCAACCAATGGAATCACTGGTCCGAGGTCCATTACCGCCCTACTCCAAAAGCGGTGCGATAGATCCCACTTACCACCTTCCTGCTATGCGACAAACCATCTACTGTCCAGTTGATGCCATATTTTGAAAGTTTTCCCATTAAAATTCAAACCCCAAGAACCCAGGTTTTCTTGTCCTTCGCCTATTCTACTATGTAAACTTGTGTAACCCATCTACGCCACCTGAAGCCTCTGTTAACGGATTCAAGCATGGTTTACCTCTCGAAAAGCATTCTGGACTCACTCCACATACCTTTCAAGCTCAAAGGAAACCTTTTCAAACTGTCCTGCAAGCCAATGCTTTCTTAACAGTTAGTTTTGTTTTACATATGATCAGAAGACCACAACCTTGGATAAATAGTCTTAATACTAGTCATAAGACCTATTTACTCCAAGATTATTATCAAGTCTATTCAAATAGAGATGGACGGTAAAAGGACACAGTAAATAATAGTCAAAGTGTATCAGGGTTAAAGAGTATCAGATTAAAGACTAAGTCAAGTAAATCAACTAGCATGAAGATAAACAGCATAAAAGATAGTTACGAAGAATAGCATACAAATTCATGTCAAAATGAAGAAAATTGAAAAACAAAGTGGTAAAAGTAAAAAGTAAACAATAAATAGTGAAAGTAAACATGAAGACATTAAGGGTTAAACAAAGATGAAAAAAATTTCACTAGCTACAATGAAGTTTATCCAAAGTAAAAGTGAAAAAACAGTCAAAAAAAGTTTAAGGTTAAAAGATGAAATTAGAGCAAAAATGGTACATTCTTCAGAGATTTCTTGTTTAAGTCATAGTTTTACAGAAACTATTATGGCTAATCCAAGAAGTATTTCGAGAAACGTGAAGAGGTTTTTGTTCCTAACAGGCCAAACTATAAAAAACTATCTCACTTTTTACATAGGTATTACCAAGAGGGAGATAAGTACATGTCTGCACAGCCTATTTTTTAGTTTGTGCAAAATCCTGTTTTCGACATCGTTTTGCAGAGAATATTGTGAACAATGGGAGATGATTTTTGGGAAATGGAGAGAGGTTTATTTCAAAAGCCATTTTATCTATAAAAACCTCTTTCACTTTTTACATATCTATCACGGATTTAGACATACAAGCATATCATTGGACCCTAAATTTGCAGAATTTCTGGGGCAGAATGCACAAAGAAAGGATGCAGTTAGTGACTGGGATGACTCATCATGAACTAAGAGTTGCTATCAAATTCAACTTTCTCTTATTTTTCATGATAAATCCATAGAAATAGTTCCAAATATATTCATTAGTTTTGAATGTCCTTTATTTAAGTTCTATTAATGTAAAACAATTGAAGATATTTGTGAAACTAATCTTGATATTTTTCAAGATATTTCAGTTTATAATTATTATAGATACTTCTTCATTTGAAGTATTTTGGGTGGATTCTTAGAAATTGTTGTAATATTTATTATTTTGGAATAAATTGTTGTTGGACCAACTTTTGTATGGCTTGCTGGATAAAGAATTGATGCAAAGGACTTTCCACAGATTTCTCGAATCAAACACCGGATCAATAAGTCTATACCTTGTGTTTTAAAGTTTTCCTTGTTTCTTTTATCATCTATGTTTCATATCTGAATGATAAATGAAAAAGAGTAATTCGAAATATTCTTGATTTCACTCTGTTTTCAATCGTTATTATTCTCTATATTTTCTTCTGAATTAGGATAAATAGTGAAATATTAAGTGCTCATGTTTTCTAGTTCGTTCATTTTTATTATTTATTAAAGAATACTTAACTACTCTTTATTAGTAATCATTCAAGTTCCCTTTTTCAAATAGTTTGAAGGATTCTTAATTGCTCTTCACCCATTTCGAAACCATTCCATTTATTTGAAGTCTTCATTTGTTCCTTGTTTGACCATCTTGCCCTATGAAAACATTCTTTCTTAAGAAGCCCAATCTAGTTAAGCCATTTTCTTTTACTCCATTAGCCCAATGGCCTAAACTAGTCAGTCCTACCCCTCTGCTATTGAATCTCACCACCCAAACTCAAACAAAACTCCTAAACTTCATAACTAGCCTAATATCTTTCAAAACAAAGCTAAAACTTAAAGAGAGAGCCCTCTCTAAATACAAATTGACTAGATTCTATATCTAAAAGTTGGTTTGTGGTTACCTCGGACCCATTTCCTCTTTCCAACAACTTCAAGGAAAATCTAAGTGATAACATAGTGGCGACTCTACTGGGGGACGAAAATTTGTTGTTATTGTTGTTTACTTTATAGAATACAGACAAAACCTGAAGTTAGCCAGGTAGCCTTCAAATTGCTCTTGCTTTGCAAGTGCATAAGTAGATGAATGTTTCTTCAGTCTATCTTCGGTCTAGTTTATGAAATTAACATGAACCATATCCTCAGTTAAAATAAACCTTTGAGAAAGCACTAAATGAAATATTTTATATATCTTAAAGGAATGATTTGAAGTTGTTTACTATTTTCCTTCATAATTGTTTTACAGGTTTAGATCTGATCTATGATGTTGGACAGTGATCAGACACACAAAAGTTAAAATCATCCACCTAATGACTCCAAATAAATTTCACAATCAAGACTCCACTAGAGAAATGAACATGAAAGAGCTGTGTGAAAAGATCAGTGTTTTAACTTGTATTGTTATCCAAGACATTATGTTCTTTATAAATTGATAGAATTTTCCAATGTATATTGTATTTTAAGGAAGATTTTAGATTAATTTTTTGATTATTGTCCTTTGAAAATTGTAAATATATATCATCCTTTTGAATCTTATGGTGATCACTTTCCAATCAAGAAGCCTCAAGTACTCAAGACTCCACTACTAAAAGAATCCAGAGTTGTTGAGAACCTATGGTGACCCAATTTTAGCACTAAGTGTCTTCAATATGAATTTAACAAATCAACATAGGTATGCTCCTTTGGAGAGGTCAAAGATTCTAGGTTTTCCAAACCCTTTGCCCAAATTTGATTGGTCAAAAAATCTTCCATTGTTTAAAGATGAAATAGGAGATGATGCTGCTTTACATTTATTAAAATTTCATATGCACATTCGAAAGTTTAAAGTCAAATTCCATGAAGATTGTCTTATGAAAATATTTATGGTAACTTTAGAAGAAAAAGTTAGATCTTGGTATGAAAATTTACCAGCCTCTAGCATATGTTCTTTAAAATAGTTTCATGCTACATTTCATGACAAATACAAGGAAAGTTATTCATCTCTATTGCTAGTTCAAGACTGCTATGACAATTTTGAAAGTCTTATTCAATATCTTGAAAATTACTATGATGATGACGATCAGTTTGGATCATGAAATATTAGAGGTTTTAGAAGAAAAGACTTTTCTAAAAGTGGAAGCCTTGCTTCAATTATCTTCCCCTCAGAAAGAAAAAGATGATGTATGTTGTTCAGAAACCCATGAAGTTTCCCCACAGGAAACAATTTTTGCAGCACAACATACTGATTAGAATAAAGAAGAAATTCAGTTCCCTGAAATTGCTCAAATAGAAAACAATAATGAAAACCAACAATGGTCTAGAGATATGGAAGTAGAGGCGATAGAGCTTAAAAGTATTGAACCACAAGACCATCTTCAACAAGTAGTGGTTTCTTCAGAAATTATAGACTAGTCAAATTTATTTGATGAAAACCATGTCACAAATTTTCTTTCCTTGCATGTAAATGAAATAAAACATCATACTTTGATAGATCATGATCTTTCATCTAAAATTAATGAGAATTTGCAACTCCCTTGCAAGCTTCTATATGACAAATATAATGAGAAGGATTTTCCTGTTGTATGTGATAAGGTTGTTATATTTGATGAAGATCAAGAGAATTCAGAGAATTTGGTTACAATGGATAATAAGGAGGAGAAACAATTGGCCAATCACTTAATCAAGTAGCAGTTTGGAATGAAGTTTGTTTTCCTAGTACAAATCATCCAGAAGATCTTATATGGTAGGATTACCATTATCCTTTGGTCAATATATTGCAGCCATTAGTACAATAGGAGATTAAAAGTCATGAACAATTTTTTGCTAATTCCAACTACCATAGATTAGAAGATAGATTTATAAAGCAATATGTGGAGGAGAAAGCTCCTAATCTAATGTGTGTGTTTGATGACATTACTTCTTTTGATGATTTTCCCAAATATGATCAGTATGATGATGATTATGTTCTTCAAATCCAAACTAACTTTACAGAGAAATCAGAGGCTATTTTAGGGAATAAGGGAATCCAGTTTCACCAACTTGAGAATAATGATCAACTTGTTCATTTCAGCTATGAAAGTGAGGAAGAAAATGCAAAAAATTTGGAAATAAGTGAAGCTTCTTTGCCTCTCTATTTTGAATCATTTCAGTTGTTAAAGGGAATGTAGTATCAAATCTCTAAAGAGAAGGGTAAGTAGCTTGTAGAAACCTATGAAGTTCCATTTAAACCTATATGTAATAAGTTGCATCAATCCTTCCAGTTTTTCATGATCCCATAACTGATGAGTTTGATAAGGAATGTGTTAGCCTCTTGCTGCAGAAGGTTAATCATATTTCATGATTGACATTTTTACAGGCCAAATATGTCATACTTTGCATGTTGCAATGCTCCATATTTGCTTAATAGTCTCCAAGCGAAGAAGGCTACTCAGAGTTCACTTAACTGCCTTCCAAATTTTGAGAAGTTATTTCGGTATCGCCAAGTTTCAGGTAAAGGGAGGTCCAAACAGCTTAATCTTGGCCTCCCTAGGTTTAAATTTCATGTTTTAGAATATAGAGAATGAAAATATGTCCAAATCGCTTAATCATGGCAGATTCTTAGATAGGTAGAGAATCAAAGGAGCCCAACAGCTTAATCTGGGCCCTTGGATGAAATAAGGGTAGTTTGTAGATAGGAAAACATGGAAAAGAAAAATTGTAATGATGGGTTTGCAAGTCTAAGTGCACCCAAATCAAAAGAAGAAAAAATGTTAGGTAAGTAGGCTGGGTAGGTAGTTTTGAGGTTGCTGAATCTTAATTGCTGATCAGTTCCAGATTTCCAGGTGTCACCTTTACTCAGGACACAATCAACAGGCAGTTTTATGCAAGAAGCTCAAAAAGAGGTATAACTAACTCCCTTTCTCCAGCTCCCCCAATCATTAACTAACTTCCCCAAAAGAGGTCAAGATCTGCTTGATACATCTTAAGTTCCATCATTTTCATAGCATTAGCTTGGGTGAAGATCTGCTTTACTCAGAGATGTTCCATGCTCTCTCTAAAAGGTTCTATCCCCTCGTAACAGCCTAAGATCTCTTGAACTTAGCGCTTTCTCACCATCTTCATATTAACCATTGACATTATTATTTAGCTCCCTATATTTTCCCATCCCCCTACTTATATAAAATTATCCCCTATGTAAATATCCCTCCCCCTCGTTGAAAAATAACCATAAGTACCCCCGGGAATTGGTCAGCTTACCTAAAACTTAGCAAGAACCCTCATGCTGCCCCTTCAAACCATCTTCCAAATACAATGGACTCCTTCCAGAGTATAAGCTCCCTTTGAGGTGATCGGACCCCTTCCGAAGCCTCAAAAGCTTTTCAGATCCACTTACTCACTCCTTCCGACCGCAACGAACCCCTTGTCGACTTCCTTAACCCTTCGTAGACCCTTGAAAACCAAATCACATCGCAAGATCGCAATATCCACTCCATGAAAGTTATGACCCATCTGTTGTCACCCGACGCGATATCAGCGATCGGCGGTCGCAAGCGCCAAAATGTCCAACTAAAATACCTCCCCGTTTCCCACCGATGCGATATTGCAATCGCATCAGAGAAGTTCATCGCATCGCCTTCAATATCAGCACCCCACCATGTCAATTCTGTACTAGGGACCCACCGCAGGCTGACATCATCTGCCGTACTACTGGCGTCAGCAGCCAGAAAGCCGAAAATTCGCGTAGGAAGAGAAATCGTACTTCGGAGCTCTAGAACAAGAAACAGAGGCAGTTTTCAATGCGTGATTAGCGCGAAGCGCTAATCGCGCATCGCTATGGGAAATAGGTCGTTTTCGGGAATCTTTGGGGAATCTTTTGGTTCCTTGGCCCGTTTTGCACCGAAAAGGCCCGAAATCGCCCGATCGTGCCAAATTGATCCAGTTTAAAGACAACAAAGGACCAATGACAGAGATTAGAGTGTATCAAATCAAATCTTTAGGTAACAAGCGTGTCAAAGAGTATCAGCAGGCAGCGGAAGCCATCAATGTAGCGGTAAAGAGTATCAGTGAAAATCTTAAGCAGCGGCCCAAAGCAAGAGAACATTTAATACCTTCCAGCAGAGTCCAAGAAAGAGGGTGAAGTCACTCAAACACCCTCAAACCATAATCATTGCACATTTACCTCACACCAGAACAGAGTTACAGATCCCGAAGCACAGTTACTCCTACAGCACCGCATCGAGCCTCCAAGGGCCACAATTGCACTCCTTTCGATTCAGCTGCCTCTAGCACAGCCCAAAAGACTTAACTGCATTTAATTCCAGTAACACTTAGGGTTTAGAAAAGATCTTCAGCAGACCTGTTTAGGTCAATTGTAATAAATGACTTCCTGATATTTTGCTTATATATACCACCCTGAACAATGTAGTGAGGGGTTGGTTGGTTGGTTGGTTAGTTAGTTAGTGAGTCAAAGACACTGCTTGATCTTCTTCTCAACATTTTCTCCAAGCAGAGACTCGCACTGTAACTGTCATACTTTCTATAATCAAAGACTGTTGAAAGCATGGATTTCGAAACTGCTTGATGTGTTCAATTGGCTAAGGAGTGATTACAGAATTCCTGTGCTTCTACATGATTCAATAAGCGTTTCTCACCTCTGTTAATTTTCAATATTTTTCCACCGTTCTGCCAACTAAATTGCAGGAAAAAAGAATAGCTTAAGATTTGTTTAACTACACCTTAAATTCAATTTCTGCAATTTTCTATGTTTTCATCAGAAATAGCTATGAGCATGTATACTTAAATGATCTTGTTTACGCTGTTTCTTTCACATATGAATGAGAATTTAGGAATTCTTAACTGCTCCTAGCTCACCATTCATCCATTTCTCCTCTTTTTCAGTATGATGAAATGATTCTCCTTTGCCTTTCATCTTTGATTTACATCATTCCATCCTTTCGGTAGATTGATAATTGTATCATGTGTGGCTATCTCGCTCCTTAATTCTCTTATGACCAAGAAGACGCAATAGCAAGCCTTAATCCATGACTCCACACCCAATGGTTTGAAACTTATCACACTTTACCCTTCCTCTTTGCTTGAGAATTCTACCTTCCATCCAAACCCAAACAAAAAATCCCTGAGCCAAAAGCTAGCCTAAAATCATCAACAAAGTTGAATCATTAAGAGAGAGCCCTCTCTGATTGTAGGTGGGCTAGAACCTGCAATCCAAAGATCGGTTTGTGGTTACCTTGGCCATATCCCTAAATAGGAGCCTAGGGACAACCTGAGTGATAACAGAATGCAATCATAATTTTTCTCCATTAATAGACTATGAGAGCCAAAATCAAGATGATAATGGTTTCACTGGATAGACATTACAATCAGTAGAAATATCATCACAAAGCTCATTTGAAAGTTTGCGAGGTGATAAAGATGGAAGTATTATTTCAGTTTCATGGCATGGAGGCTATCCAAAACAATTATATAGTTGTTTTAATCATTTCAAGAAAAGTGTATATATTTTATAAGATCCTTTTGTATAGTTTCTAGATTCAACAAAGGAGATCGAGAATTTCCTTATCTTCTGAAAGGTAAACAAAGCTATATTTGATTTCAAGATTTCAATTTTAGCCACCAACAAGCACAAGCAACAAAAGTCACCAATGTATATGATGCTTGAGTGGTTGAATTGGTTGTTTCATTTTACCTAACCATCAGTCATAAAGCTGATTAGAGTAAGTAGGTAGGATTTCAGTTTGAATAAATTCAGTTTTCAGCGACAAGTAGTATGTTAGATTAGATTTCAGGTTGCAGAAAGGCTACAATTTCAATTCAATATTTTCAATCAAAAGATTATGCAACAGAGCATACACATATACGGATTGGCCCAATGGATTAGGCTACTAGTCAATGGTGTTCTTGACATTTCATAAGGAAATGTCATCCCCAAGTGAAGCCGTAGTTAGGTTCCTATACCAATAAGTGTCATATATCATGATTGACTTGGTTTAGCTCTGAAATATGTACATACCTTTGTTTATGCAAATGCTTTTCATATTTTTTAAAAATAAAAAAAAAATAAAAAATGTAAAGAGGGTATACCCTAAAAGAAAAATCAAACGGTAAAAAGAATAAAAATGGTTGAAAAAATGAAAGAAAATGAACCCCAAACAAAAAAGACCAGTAAATTGTGTAAGTCTAAATGCCACTACTTTCTCATTTTGTGTAATAAACAAATTGTGTGCAGTTCGTTACTTTTGCCACAATTCATGAATAGTCAAATTGTTTAAACTTAGCTTATTCATCTTTCAATTTCATGTTGTAGAAATATAGAATAAATATCTAACCAAACAGTGTAATCTTGTCAGATAAGTAGATAGGTAGAGTAAATAAAAGGAGCTCAACAGTCTAATCTAAGCCCTTGGATGTAATAAGTGTAGATCATTATGTGAAAGAAAAGGAAGTTGAAGAGGGTTTTCCAGTTCAAGTGCACCCAAATAAAGAAGAAAAAATGCTAGGTTAAAGTAGGTAGGGTAGGTAGTTGAAGTTGCAGAACCATATGTGATGAATAATGTCTCTAAATGTGTCAATATTTCATTTTTCATCATAAGGCAAAGGCATACACTACATTGAAGATATCACAAGCAAAGCAAAGTCACAATGATTAACTCCCCTTCTCATTTTCCCTAATCATTCACTAATTTCCCCTAAGGACTAAGGTATTTGCTAAATTGGAGGGGCTCAGAGCATTTCTCTAACTTCTAAAGGGGCCAGACCCTCGACCCAATAATTTTTAGAGCCTAAATACTTAAAACCATCCTTCATTCATTTTCATAAGTCTTTTCCTAAAGTAAAATCCCATTTTACTTAGGAAAAATTCACAATATCACATAAAAGCCCTTTTTTACACTTAAGCCTAAGTTAAATGCACAACTTTAATGTCTTTTACTTGGCGCTTTTACACTGCATAGTCATATTAACTATTAACCTATTTTATATATAAACTCTCGCACAATATTACCCTTTTTCCGTATTATTTAAATATATTAAAAACTCCCAAATTACTATATATCCCACCCCATTGGTTAATTATAATTGTAAATCATACTTAAATAGGATTAACTAGTTAACTCATCACTAGTTAACAGCCTAATCCGCCCGCTGCATCAATCGGGATTAATTAACCCCCGCGGTCAATTAAGAACCCCTCATCCAATCATAACACCCCTGATATGATTAATTAACTCCTAATTATGTTGGGCCCGCTGTAGTTAAACTCCATCGCACCGCGTCTCCCGTCAGCCGTCTGATCGCATCCCCATCATCCGATGGTTGTTATTGATATTGTGCGACCCTTGGTGACCACGCGTTAACGCGCAATCACCAAGCGGTTGTTACACTGTACCAACACCACATGTCAAGCAACCAATGGAATCGCTCGTCTGAGGTCCATTACCACCTTACTCCAAAAGCGGTGCAATAGATCCCGCTTACCGCCTGCCTGCTACGTGACAAACCATCTACTGTTCAGTTCACGCCATATTTTGAAAGTTTTCCCGTTAAATTTCAAACCCCAAGAACCCAGGTTTTCTTGTTCTTCGCCCATTCTACTATGTAAACTTATGTAACCCATCTATGCCACCCGAAGCCTATGTTAACTGATTTGAGCATGGTTTACCTCCTAAAAAGAATTTTGGACTCACTCCACAGACCTTTCAAGCTCAAATGAAACCTTTTCAACCTATCCTGCAAGCCAAGGCTTTCTTAATAGTTTGTTTTGTTTTACAGATGATCAGAAGACCACAAACTTGGATAAACAGTCTTAATACTAGTCATAAGACCTATTTACTCCAAGATTGTTATCGGGTCTATTCAAATAGAGATGGAAGGTAAAAGAACACAGTAAATAATAGTCAAATTGTATCAGGGTTAAAGAGTATCAGGTTGAAGATCAAGTCAAGTAAATCAACTACCATGAACATAAACAACATAAAAGACAGTTACAGAGCATCGCATACAAATTCATGTCAAAATGAAGACAATTGAAAACCAGAGTGGTAAAAGTAAAAAGTAAACAGTAAACAATGAAAATAAACATGAAGACATTAAGGTTTAAAAAAATATGAAAACACTTCCACCAGATACAATGAAGTTTATCCAAAGTAAAAGTTAAAAAACAATCAAAAGAAGTTTAAGGTTAAAAGATGAAATTAGAGCAAAAATGGTACATTCTTCAGAAATTTCTTGTTTAAGTCATAGTTTTTCAGAAACTATTGTGGCTAATCCAAGAAGTATTTTGGAAAACTGGAAGATTTTTTTTCTCCTAACAAGCCATGCTATGAAAACCTATCTCACTTGTTACACAATTATTACCAAAAGGGAGATAAATGCATGTCTTCACAGCCTATTTTTCAGTTTGTACAAAATCCTATTTTTGACATTTGTTTGCAAAGAATATTACAAATAGCTGGAGATGAATTTTGGGAAACAGAGAGAGGTTTATTTCAAAAGAATTATTAGCTACAGAAACCTCGTTCAATTTTTACATATCTATCACAGATTGAGATATACATGCGTATCATGGGACCTTAAGTTTGCAGAATTTTTGGGGCAAAATCCACAAAAGAAGGATGCAGTTAGTGACTGGGATGCCTCATCATCAACTAAGGGTTGCTATAAAATTTGACTTTCTCTTATTTGTCACCATAAATCCATAGAAATAGTGCCAAATAGATTCATTAGTTTTGAATTTCCTTTATTTAAGTTCTATTAATGTAAAGCAGTTGGAGATATTTGTGAAACTAATCTTGATATTTTTTCAAGATATTTTAGTTTATAATTAGTATAAATACTTCTTCATTTGAAAGATTTTGGGTGGATTATTAGACATTGTTGTAATATTGATTATTTTGGAATAAAGTGTTGTTGGACCAACTTTTGTATGGCTTGCTGGATAAACAACTAATGCAAAGGACTTTCCACAGATTTCTCGAATCAAACACCGGATCAATAAGTCCTCTATACCTTGTGTTTTAAAGTTTTTCTTATTTCTTTTATCATCTATCTTTCATATCTGAATGATAAATGAAAAAGAGTAATTCAAAATATGCTTGATTGCACTCTATTTTCAATCGTTATTATTCTCTATGTTTTCTTCTGAATTAGGATAAACAATGAAATCTTAAGTGCTCCTGTTTTCTAGTTTGTTCATTTTGATTAGTTATTAAAGAATACTTAATTGTTCTTTATTAGTAATCATTCAAGTTCCCTTTTTGAAATAGGTGAAGGATTCTTAATTGCTCTTCACCCATTTCGAAAACATTCGATTTATTCGAAGTCTTCATTTGTTCCCTGTTTGACCATCTTGCATTGTGAAAACATCCTTTGTTAAGAAAACCAATACAGTTAAGCCATTTTCTTTGACTCCATTAGCCCAATGGAATAAACTAGTCAGTCCTACCCCTCTGCTATTTAATCTCACCACCCAAACTCAAAAAAAACTCCTAAACTTCATAACTAGCCTAATATCTTTCAAAACAAAGCTAAAACTTAAAGAGAGATCCCTCTCTAGATACAAATTGGCTAGATTTTGTATCTAAAAGTTGGTTTGTGGTTACCTCAGACCCCTTTCCTCTTCCCAACAACTTCAAGGAAAATTTGAGTGATAACAAAACTATCTAGTGCATCCATTAAAATTTATAACTACAACTTTCAACCCTTAATGGTTATGATACATAATGTTGTGGCAAATTGGCAATGTATAATCTAATATTTTAAGCAAAAAAATGTGGGGCATCATCTGTTTCCCTTTATATCGGCAAGGATGGAAGGTTTCTAGTATGCTATCAATATAGTTCACCTCAATCATGATTTATGCTCTATTCATTTCCTCCATGTTCCATTACAATTGAGAGTCACAACTACTACAATCAACCCCATCTTTAATGTCACAAGCACTTGAATGTGAAACCATATGAGGATATTCATAAATCAAAGACAGTTCAGTGTTCTATTGACAAGATGGGAAAGAAAACACTTTCAGCTTTGAAATGTCTCACTACGGGGCCTATCCTTCAAGTTGTTGATTCTTTCTTATCACAAATAAAATAAGAAATTCGTTTTTTCAATTTTGAAAAGAGTATATCTCTGAAAGCACCGAGATAAAGCATGCATTGGTAACATATATGGAATTTGGTGGCAACCTATTTGTCCCTTCATATACTTCACTAAGCTATCCACAAAATTGTATAAACCCCCTCAACGGTTTGAAGTTTAATGTCTACAACACTACAATGGGCTTGTTTTCATGAATCTCGTAACTTTGTTATAACCTCAGATATTCCAATCACATTCAAAATCCATATTAATTCTCCCAATCAATGTAATGAGATGGCGTGTCTATAATCACTTTGTATACGTTCGTCTTATATCATATGTGTACATTCTATCATGGTTGTACGATTTAATTGTCCCATTCTTTGAATTGGATGGTCCAAGCTCTTCATATATCTACTTAATAATATTTAGTAAATTCTTTTGCATTTTCAATGATTACTTAATTTTATAGACCTAGCCTTACCAAATTGAAATGATGGCTATGTACTTAGTACTTTTAGCAAGTTGCAAATAGGTGGCATCGTGGCAGGGTTCAACCGTCTAGGGCAACGTTATTTCCTAGTCCATAGACCCATTAATGCAGTTGGGTTGTACATGCTCACCATTAGATTCGTTAGACTTCATTTCATCCTAAAAGTGCCCATGAAATTTTCATGTAATTTCCATGTCATAATATGTAAACCAATCAAAATCCTTTAAATTTAAAAAGAGGTATATGTCCTAAATAATTTTAAATTGTTTAATTTGGGTATCCATGAAACTTTTGATTAGTAAATTGGGTATCAGTGAAATATTTTATTATTAATTTAGGTATCCATGAAATATTTGATTAATGTTATATACCTACCTTACCCATATGAAATAGAATATCGAAAAAATTATTAATGCAATGCAAATCTTGATATTAGTGAACAAATATAAATTAAAAATCCGAGCTCATTTGACATTAATAACCATGCCCCAAAAAAACACCAAACAAATAGTTAACTATCTTATAAATATACATGGTTACAGTGAAATACAAAATAGTTAATAGTTAAAAATAAAATAAAATTATAGTTAAATATAAGATAGTTGAAAATAAAATAGTTAAATAGTTAAAAAGTGTATTCTAGAAAGGACAAATTACACCAAAAATATAAAACATTTAAGTAGTTACAAAATAGTTAAATATAAAATGGTTAAATAGTTAAGTAATTAAAAAATAGTTAATTATAACATAGTTAAATAGTTTAAAAATGTATTTCAGAACGGACAAACTATCGGATTTTGGCAAATGAATATATTTCAGGCAAAAACACTGAAAACATTGTTAAATATAAAATGTAAGTATAGATAGTTAAAATTTAAATAGAGAATATATATAGACAATTTTTTAATAAAAGTGTCATATATTGAGGGATTGAAATAAAAGTAAAAACTAGAAATAATATATTAATTTTTTTTATTAAATCTTGTGCTAATAAATATTGTGGAACATTGATAAAAGTAAAGTAATATTAAAAAATTATATACATGCCATTTTTTATTAAAAAACTTTTTCCTTAGGAGGCCAATTTTAGGCTAAAATTTCCTCTAATGTATACTTGTTTAAATCTAACGATGGGCATATACAACCTAACCGCATTAAATATCTTATAGACTGGTAACTATTGCTTGACACTGTCTAAGATATTCATAATCCAACAATTTATGAGGTAGGTTGTAGCGCTTCACGGGGCATTTTATTAAATTATTTGAAATTTTTAAAGAACTAGCAGAAACAATTAACATTTCTTTTGAAGCATAATTTTATCTTAGTACTTCTAGGACATGATAGAGCCATATTGACGGGTTGTGAAGGGTTAAATTTTGAACCATGGTTTTGGTGTCTTTAAACATAGGAGTTTTCATTACTTATTAGTGTTACATTCCGGGCGTGATATCTTGTTTTGCATATGTCAGGTATATCAGATCGTTCTCCACGTACATTCGGTTATATTGGATGATGTTTCACATACTATGAGTATATCAAAACATTCTCGTCAAACAGTTCTGCATTAGACAACACTAATACGGATTGTGATTCCACATAACACTTAGTATACCTTGTAAGCCCACCATAGGATGAAAACCGACCTTATGAATCTGAGTTGGCCTCCTTGTCGCTCATGATGCACTGAACATAAAATTTTGGGAGATTGTTTTCATGTATGTAAATCTTTGGTTTACCATGGTGGTACATCATAGTTGACATTGACTTGGTAATCCTTATCTTCCTAGTTACCTGTTTGTTTTATTTTGTGTCTTTAATTTCGAAAATCAATTAATTGACTACGAAACAACATCCTTACCGTGGAATAATTGTTTAGCAGATCTTAGGTTGAGACTAATGGTGACAGTTCCCAAGTCTACAAATCAAGGAAACCCCTCTAACAAGAATTCTGGTCCTTTTCCTTCTTTTGGAAATATTGGTGCTCATTATATGGAAATGTTGTCCCTTCCTGGATTTACCATTGGCTTTCCAATTTCGTTGTTTTTGACCCCTATGGTTCTGAATGCCTAAATTGCTCCTCAATCAAGTTCTCCTCCACCTGAACAACATCAACCTCAAGTTGATCCTAAAGTTGATGCTTTTCCTTCTTCGCCTGTTATTTTTTCATCCATTTCTTCTTCTCACCTGGTGAAATTCTTGATTCTAGTGACTAGGAAGCTAAGAAGAAGAAGAAACATACAAAGAAGAAGAAGAAAAATAAGTAGGGGGGCAACCAAGAAACCATTACCACCAATGTAACTAGTATGGAGAAACCTTCCAATCAGCCACTCAAAGTTAAATTCTAGTGAAATTTATGTAAGGGTGGTCACCTTCTTATATATTTTCGTGGTATTCCCAAGGTATTAAAAGCGTCGTCCATAGGCTCACATAATCCTTTTTCATCAGCCTATGGAGATCATGTTGGTGATAAACCATCATCTAGTGATAGTAAGCTCCATGGGAAAAAGGGTGAAGTTAAGTTTCCCTATAGGTTATGTGAAGGGAATCATCCTATTCACCATTGTCCTTATATTGATGAAGCCTCAAAAGTATTGGAAAACCTTACAGCTTCATAGCCTCGTCTTCTAGCTGGTTATCGAAATCTTTTTCCTAATCCTCCACTAGTCGATGAAGTGATTTATTAGAATATGAATAAAATCAATCCCACTCTTTGTAAACGTGAATCCTATTATTTACTTCCTGACCAGTCATTGGCTAAGAAAATCGTTGTCTCGACTCTACCTTCCGTTGATTGTACTTTTCCTATAGAGAGTGAATCTCATACAAATAAGGTTCTTCTCGTTTCTTCAGGTTCTAATGAACTCGAGGAATATCCTTCCTTTCCCATGACATAGGGGAGCAATCCTCCCATTCCCACAACTCAGGTGAGCAGTTCTCCCATTCCCATAGCACAAGGGGGGAAGTTCTCTCATTCCCATGGAACCACCTCCAATTAGTATGGTCACATCCTTTGATTGGAGTCCACTGGTAGGATATTGTCTTCCTCCTTACGTGCCCTTCTAGATCATAGTATAGGCTTATAATATAGTTGTACCTAACACAGTCATAAAAGAAGGAACATATGTTAGGATTTTATCCTCAACTAATTGGAAATATTTCAGTTCTCTTCAACTTGTTCCCATTACCCAAAATTTTTTTGCCTTTAATAGAGGAACCAGTCAACCATTAGGAATACTTTCTCAGTTTCATGTTACTTTGGGAGGGAATACTGTCTATATCAAGGTGATGGTAGTCCAAAGCCCTTTGGATTTTAATTTACTCCTAGGGTGTGACTATGTTTATGACATGGGAGCTCTTGTCTCTTCACTCTTTTGTGTGATGTGTTTCCTGCATGAAGGAAGAATCATGACCATTGACCAACTTTTGTTCGTTGGTCCTAATTTGACTTCCAATCAACCAAGTTCCCTAAATGGTCCTTATATTCAAGTGGTATCTCCCCCACCATAGGTTAATTATGTGGAAACCTATTCCATACCCATGTCAACAGATGATTTAGCAAGTGATGTAGTACATCATGTACTAGGAGCACTAGATCTTGATATTTTCATTGCATCATTTGATCACTATCCCTTCCAGAACATTTTCTCCAATCTAATGAGAGCCTCTTGGAAACCATGGTTTCAGGGGAGCCATGATTAATATAAATAGAGGTCCCAAAGCATAATTCATTTGTGTCAATATCATTAAAATATGAAACAAGGTTCCTTGAGCAGAGTTCCTTTTCTTGTGTCAATCTCATTAAAAATGAAACAAGATCTATGAGCATTATTATTTTCCTATTTCAATCTCATTAAAAAATGAAACAGATCCCCTTCCAATTCGAGTCATTGATTAGATCTCATAACTTCCTAGTGGAGTCTTTCACTTGATCTTGTAAATGAAACTTCATTCCATTTGCTTGTTAGTAACCAGTAATCTACTTAGGTGAATGAAATAAATTTTGGCGGGTGTGTGCCTAGGATTTAGTCATTATGCTACAAGCATGCAAACTTATTTCAAGCATAGTTTAAATCTCTTATTTCAAGCTTTTGAAAAAATGAAACCATCTTCAAATATTCTAAGGCATAGTTTCCACATGTTTCAAGCTTGTGTAAAAATGAAACCATTTTTATCCCACCTCTCATGATTTCCATTTTTATTAGCTTGTTTCTATGAGATGAGCCTTGGTTTTCTCATTCCATCATCACCATCTTCTTGGGCAATCATATGTTTTCACTTGGTTCGTCTACCCTTCCCTGAGGAACTGTTGTAATGAGTGGTATTATTAGCCAGGTTCTTGACCTCTATGTGTTTTGAGTAGTTCCATCATGACTGGAACCAGTTGCTACATTTTATACCACTTTTTCCTCTAGGAGGAGTCCTCTTTGAGCTCTTTTTAGACTCCCAAACCATGAAAATATTGTCAAGCACATGTATTTTCGAACTCATTAAAGTAAATGAAAAGATGTCTACTCAGTATAAGTTCAACTCTTTTTCTGGACTACGATAAACTATTTACAAAAAAGGAATACTTTAGCCAAACATGACTAAAAGGTTCTCCTGAGTATCATTTTCTGCCTTTTCAGACTCAAGAGACTAAATTTATGAAAAGGAACCTTCGGAGTTTCCTTTTTTGCCTCTTTTTAAAACTCTCTAAACACTAGAAAGAAGTAGATTTACAGCTTCGATGAGCTCATAAAAATATCAAACAATGATGGACTCATTGAACATGATGAGATTGAATCACTCCTTCTCAAGGTTCATTAAAAATACTCATAGGGGTTCATCCGAAGGATGAACTTATAGATCAAGAATATGTAATCCTCCTCAACCTTGTCAAAAGTAAAGAGGTACTGACCAGAAATGGTTTTGGAAATTTGGAAAATAGGGTACTTTACCTATTAATGGTGGTGAGTCACTCTTGAACATGACACTCTTTTACTTCATCTCCGTGACTATTGGGTTGGGAATTTTTTTTCGCCTCTTTGGTTAATCATACCATATCAAAAGCCTTCATAATCAGTTTTGAGTCAATGCTGCCAACTCCATAAAGTGTTGCCGGTATGTTCAAGTTAATTCCCTCAGTTGATATCTCCTACGATAGTCCTAAGCCTTTATTCATGTCTATCGTTCCTGAACCAACTCCACATCGACATCATTTGATCTCAAATCTTGATACTCATTTCATGTTGTTGATGGGGGATACATCAAGGCCCTCCTGTGATGAGTTTCTTCCTATCAACACCAGCACATTATCCGTGATATTAACTTAGAAACTCCCTTTGCTACCTTGGAGCTTGCATACATCAATGGTAAGTTTCCTCGCTCTCAGAAGGTCCTCATCATTGACCTCGGACTGGAAGATTTTGTGTGATGTTCTACTTCAAGTCCTTTATTCACACAATACAAATTGTATTGTTGTACCTTGAGAGCCATTAACATCATCGGTGGTTTCTCTTGTATCTGTTAACGACTTACATCATTGGCCAGTAATCAGATAGTGTCTACCATGTTCAACTTCAACTCATTAAATCACATGGTTAGAATCGTACTATTGAACGATCGATTGAATGAGATAAAATAACCCAGATCTAGTTTCATCCATCCGGGATGCATTTTGAAGATTCATACCATATCACAAAGTATGATGGCTATGATCATACAAAATATTATCCAAGCATGGGTCCACACCTTGTCATCAATGGATGATTTGTTTTATCATTTTACATGTAATATAGCTTATATGATGAGTATGGGTATGCCTCTCTTTGTAGTGATATCATGATGAAAATGTATTATAACAGATGATGATATAAACCAATTGCTTTTTATCCGGACTTGTCAAAAGGTAAATCACTTTAGTCCTCATCCACTTCTTCTGAATTCTTTCTTTAGGGGTCAATCTATTACAGTCCATTTTTTCACATCTATTCAATAGGCCTGCAAATCGAATCAATCGAAATTCTTGAACATTTTTTCATAAACGTCACTTATCCAAAAAGTCTATGTTTCTTAGACAACTATCTCAAAAACATTGTTTTTAGTCCTAATGCACCTTGCATGTTTTTCCATCTGTGCTCAGCGCATGTTACATATTTGGGCACTAGCTTGGCCAACACATGTTGCTCCCCTTTGTAGATGCGTTAATTCTATAAATTCATGAAAAATAAAAAAAATATCTCTAAAGCTTCCTCTTCTAGATGCTTCCAAGGTGGTTTTAACTATTTACCATGGATAGAGATCTCAAATTCCTATATGATCCTACTCTAATGGACCTATCTCTTATCCCTTGAGCTCATCCTCCCATCATATGCAGACCTCAAGCCTAAAATGGTAAATCCTAAACTACCACTCTTACTATACGTATTTAATGCCTTCCATAACCTCAAGGTTGGCTTTTGGAGATTGATCATGCCCTCATGTTGTTCCTTTGAGCCTAAGGAGTCATCACATTCATGCATTACGGTTGATGTTGAGGTGTGCTTTGTGGCAAGGAAGGAAAAGTCAACTTGGGGAGACATCTACAAAGTCAAACTTCTATTTATGGTTATAAATCTCTCCTATATTTGTTAATACAAAGAGCATCTTGTTTTCCTATATTTGTTGTGTTATGTTTACACTTGTATATTTCAATGTCATGTTGACTTGTTGAATAGATATTTTAGATTATACTACATGCATTGTGGTTCCTTTGCTTGTTTTAGTCATGTGTGCAGGTTCTAATTATAGCACTTGTACCTAAAGTTGGAGCTTACAAGAAAGGAGGAAAGGAAGGCTCGCTACAGATTCCAGGTAGGCTTATTTCCTATTTTCTAATTTCTCTCAGGGAAACTTGAATCTTTTTGTATTTCTATTGTTCTAGTTCATACCACTAGATCTATGGAATTCACTGTTGTCCGCAATCATGAAAATTACGCATAACACTTAAGAAGAATGGAAAATGGATTGTATTTGTATATTAGGGAGAACTCAAAAAATCCACAAGAAGATACCACTTCCCCTTTCCTTTCATTAATCATGAATAAGATGTCATAATAGCTAACAATTATTTTTCATTACTAAATGGTTTTAAAGGGTACAATTAAATACAAATCACCCCTAAGGATCAAGATAAAACTACATTTACTTTCCCTTGGGGAAGATTTTCCTACTAAGTCCTTCTCTTCAATATCTACAATTCTCCTACAACTTTCCAAAGAGATGCACTTATAATATTCTCATATCTAGTCCATGACATGTAGAGATCTACATGGATGATGTCATGTCATACAAAAACTAATTCAAGGAGGCCTTGATCAATCTCAAAAATGTCTTGAAAATATGTGAAGAAATGAACCTATTGCTAAGAAATGGAAAATGAAACATGGTCATGAGTGAAAGGATTGCCATAGGTTACCTTATCTCCTCCAAAGGGACTGAATTTGACCAAGCTAAGGTGAAGATAATCAAGAACCTACCTAGATCCTAAAGCTTAAAAATACATAAGAATATTTATTGTCCATGTAGGGTACTATACTAGGACTATCAAGACTTTAAAAAACTATCCTCCCCCTTGTTCACTATATTTTCAAAGGACGTTGACTTCTACTATACAAAATGTGCCAAGAAACATTTTAAAATATTATTGAAGAGGTTCTCTTAGCCCCTATATTACAATGTCCAAAGTGAAGTATGTTATTCCACATTCTTATAAATGCATTTAAAAAATCATTAGGGGTAGTTGTAGGCCATCAAGAATATGAGGCTCCCTTTTCAATTGATGTTATCAATAGAAAATTTTAAGAAAGCATTAGGTGTAGTTCTAGGCTTTCAAGAAGACAAGACCTCCTTTTCAATTTATGTTGTCAACAAAAACTTTATATGAGTATAATTGAATTATATTATTATTGAGTAATCATTTCTTATAATTGTATATCCCATTAATAAATTGAGAATCTATGTCATTAGATGCCTATTTTTTGTGCATATAGATCATGATTTCATCAAATATTTAATGAATGAAGCTAATATTATTAGTAGGATAATTGTATGAGATTTATTGTTGCAAGAATTTGATATGAAAATCATTGATAAGCCAAGTAAATGGAATGTTTTTACATATTTTCTACCAAGAGTACAAAATATTACATATAATGAGGTTATAGATGACAGTTTCCTTTATGAGCATCTCTTTCAAATCTCTATGGAAACTCCATAGTTTGTTGACATAGCTAACTACTTAGCTATAAGGATATTTGCTCAACACTTGATACTTATCTTCTAGATACTATTACAAGATTGTTAATAAAAGTGTCACCTATACTTGGATCAAGGGATATTCATTCAAACTAGGACCATAACAAATTATTAGAAGATATCTTGAGTAGGATGAAGTACATGACATCGTCCATGCATGCCAAGATGCTCCTTGTTTAGGCTATTATTCTAGGAAGCTGATATATTACAAGATCTTGTAAATGGGACATTATTAGCCTATTGTGAATTAGGATGGTAAGAAATATGTCTCTCATTGTGACAAATTCCAAAGTATGAGAATGCATAAGAAGAGGGATGAGATCCGACTACAAGCCTAGGTCTAAACAGAATCATTTGAAAAATGGGTTATAAACTTTGTAGGGCCCATTGACCTTATTTGAAAACAAAAACACCTTATCCTAGTGTGCACTAATTATTTGACAAAATGGGAAAAGTTAAAAGCCATCAAGAATGCAATTGAAGAAAAGTTAATATATGTTCTGGTTTTGGATTCCGAAGAAAGATAGTAATAGAACATTCTCCCTAGTTCACCTTTAATCACATTTAAAATGTCATGAAATTGAATACTATATTCCAAAGGAAATTTACAACCTAAGACCCTTAAGAAAATTGACAAGTGGAAGTGACCAATAGGGAATTAGAAAATATTCTTACCAAGAAAATTATTTTTTATAAGAAATATTTGGCAAATAGATAGGTTGAAGTTGTATAGGCATATAATACAACTTTGAAGAATACCATAGGATTCACACCCAATGTGTCAGCATATGGAATAAAGCAATGTTGTATAATGAATTTATGATAGACACACTAAGAATAGGGTCCTCCTTAAATTTGGACCTCGCATCTACTCAACAAGAAAAATCACATTTTCTAAATTCCTCAAATGAATATAGGTAGTATAGCGACAGAGAAAAAATGGCATGATAAGGTGATCATGTCTAAGGTTTTCAAAGAATGGGAATGGACCCTTATTTTTATTCTAGATTTAAATATTCCAAGGGTAAGATGAAAATAGATGATTAGGGCCATATCATATAGAAACATGCTATGATAATGGTTCAATCAATATTAAAATGATAAATGATGAAATGATACCTTACAAATGGAGTTCCAATGTAACCTATTATGGTTGAACCATTTTCCTCCAAGCTATAGGAAAATCCTTTGCGGATGCTACCTATGCTAGGTTATGAGACCACTAGGGTGAAGAATATTTTCCAAAGCTGCCAAATCACTATTATTGTTACCGAGAATAGTGTCCACCCGGATGTTGCTATTCCCACTAAGATGGGTGGCTATCTTAGAAACGAACAAGTAAAGTCTAATATTGCTTTCTTTTATGGAAATAGAAAAGAGGAGAACCAAGAAGACCAACCTGAGTCTTGCACTTGATTTCCTCTCCTTCTTGATAGAGCTTCGCTACTTCTTCTTCATTTGCCCAGCTTCAAAGAGAACCTGTGGAATCACAACAACATACTACTATCAAAGAAACTAAAATCTATATCTATAAATAACACAGGATGAGATGTACGTTAACCATATAAATGCATATATAAACAAGTACACAAGAATATGGAAGAAAACAAGAATAGCTTTATTAAGATGAAAAGTAGCAAGAGGATTACAACCATATGCTCTGACCCAGCATCATCCTCTAGCTAGGAAGCCCTTCTTCACCTCAACCAAATCTTAGATCACCCAACACTATGAATGTACACCAGAAAACCAATAGCACTTCTCTATAAGTTACAAAATTCTAGCCTCTGGATCTCTGTGAAGAGGGATCCATATATAGATGATTACAGAGAGGTGAGTCATCTTTTGGGATCTTGATTAGTGTCATTTCTCTGATAGTTCCTACTTCCACTTGGAGAATGAAATCTCTTACTCATTCCTGGTCGAAAATGGAGTGGCAAGTGTCAGAGGGGAAGCTTCTGGCAGATTCCATGATCTTCCACCTCGCATTTTAGTCCCTGCCATTTGTCCATTCCTGACCATCGCACCCTACAGAGGAGCAAAACAGTATGCATCACACCGTGTACATTGGGAAGGTGATATGTATCGCACCCTCTGCATGGAGCTTTCAGTATGGTCCAGTTTTGACCATTTATGAGCAATTTTCAGTGGAGAACTTATGGGAGATGATGTAATAAGTTGACCTTGTTCCTTTAGGCAGTGAAGCAACCCTTTTAGGGACTTAAGAGCCCTCAATTTATGGATATTTATGATTGGGGTTAAAGTGCCCAAAAATGTCTATAACAGTAAGGGGCATCAATCAAGGGTTAAGGCATAATGGGTTGACTTGGACCAACCAGAGGTATCTGATCATAATTTCCTGTAAAAGGTTGTCCTCCAACTGTAGGATATGATATGACAATGAGTTTTCATCCAAGAGGAGGATAAGGTGGTTTCCCCCCATATGGGTAATAAACACCAGTTGGGGTTACTTGAGGATTGATTAAGTTACCATATACCATGTGAACATATTGGTTTGATGCCAAAGGTTCTTCAGGAATGGATGTCATGCTCTAAATAGTAGTGGTAGATAAACCAGATGACCAAGTAGAAACTCAAGGGGAAGGAGTGGCTCTTGAAAACATTCTAGTAAGTGAGTAAGTGAGTGGTACCCAGCAGGAATTGAAAAACCACCATACGATAATGACTCAGGAGAGCTGGAAAAAATAGAGGTATCAGTGGGTTAACTCCCAGGAGGAATGTCTGACATGTTTCGTCTTAGTGAAAAGTAAAAAGGAGTGTGGTAACATGTAAGATTTGGACCTAAAAAGTCTAAGGGGATAGAATAACAAGGATCTAGTCAGAAAGGATCGCAAGGAAGTCTTGGAAAAACTCTTGGTTCACCAGTAGTAAGAGGAGTACGAGGTAATTCTTCCTCCTCTTTCCCAATAATATATTCAATACAAATTAACCTAGGAGGTACTCTAGATGTAATTATGAGCTTACTTCGAGGTGAAGGTGGTTTAGGAGTAGGAGCTATAACAATTGAAGGTGATTCAGGTTCATAAATATTAGATTCAGGCTCTTTAACTTTTGGTTCAGTTAGTTCAGTGTTTGAAACTTCTCCAATATCAAATTCTCTTTGAATAACTTTGGTAAATTCTGATAGATTGAGCTAAGCCTAATTCTACTTCTCAGGTTTGAATCACTTTAGTTTATATTGTCTTAGATTCTACAATTGTATATGTTTTAGGTTATTTTGAGGTTTCAGATCATGTTGATGTTGACTTCTTAGTTTTAATATTTTCCAATTGACTAGGTGTATATTCATGGGATACACCCTGCATTCTATGTGAATGTCTCGGTGAATCAACAATGATAAAATTTTATTAAGAAACCAAATAATATTCACAATCCAACCCAAAGGTCTCTAAAAAGTAAAAAAAGCAAATAACATGTGTTAGTAAATCTAAGGAATAATACCATGCAAACACATTTTTCACAATGAAATCACTAGTTGGTGATGAAATGTCATGGAGGTCAATGTGAAATGTGAATAAAGATAGAGTGGGTGTAATTAGTTATGTTGAAAACTTGCTTAATGTACACGATCTGGTGCAAGTACTTCACTTATTCCATCTCGAGTGAAGAATACCCTCAAAAACGGTTCAAGTGAATGTAGCTAATGTCTATTCCAGGTACAAGAGAGACTTCCCCTCCACCATCACCTTGGGTAATAGCCCTAAGATTACAGTCTCTAAGGTTACCACTTAAGACAATTTAACCTGGGGGGACAGTTGTATTTTAGACATACATGCTAGGGAATATTAACAAAGCTCAATCCCCTTGAAAGTTCCTCAACATGGTTAATCTGAGGTTTACTTCCAAGTGACTTACAAGTACCTTTTGAAACCAGTTTTAATACTCACAAATCACCATAACCAATGATGTGGGGTCAATCACTCCACTAGGTCTGACATGATCTCGTACTTAACTCCTTTATAAGGGGCGATTCCCATGGCCAAACTATAGAAAAGGATTTACTCCCTATCACAAGATTCTAATGTTTGTTTGTAGCTTTAGAAAGTTAACTCACTTCCCTATTCCAAATCCCTACAACCTGATCTAATGTAGGTGGAAAAGAGCCCTAAAATATAAAAAACTTCTAAATTGATTTTATTAGAATTTTTTTAAAGTTGTTACTTGCTGAAAGGGTAAATGGATGTGAAATTAATGGTGTTATGGCTTGATGCAAAACCTTAATGAAATTTAACATGAAACTGTAATATTTTCTTTTCAATGAATTTCTAACTAAAGTAAGTAGAGGGTTGTTTAAATTTTTCAAAGAAAACTCGAAAAATCTTAATTTCCCACTATATCCCTTTTCAACAATGCAAATTTTTAGTTTTGAATGACCCAAATGTAGAAATTAAGTTTTAAAATTTCAATTCGCCAAATAACTCAAAAATCATGAAACTTTCCTTTAACATACAATCACTCAAAATTTTCAAAATGCATGAGGGAACCAATCAAAAACTTAAAATGAATTTCTTCTAATGAATGCTATGAATTTAATGTTGTCAAGAGTACAATTCTGAAAAACTTCAGTACTGAAAGAAGAATCTCTTTCTGTTTTAAGTTCAACATAAGAAGCACTTCAATAAAAAATACTCAGTCTTGAAAATCACTGCTTTTCATTAATGAAACAATATTTCACAAAGGAGTAAAATAAACACATGATCTATTCTATTTAAAAGAATAAAGACAAGAAAACAAAAAACCAAGACCAACGGATCCTTATTTTGATAGATCTAAAACACACCATATGAAGCTTTTACCCTAATCCGTGAAAACAAGAAACTTTCAAGAAGGCTCTTTCACAACATTCAACTAAACTTATAGAGACTTTCTAAAGGTGTAAACAAGTGTAATCAAGCATGAAAGAAAAAGTTCTTAGACTTACTGAAGGGAAAACTCAAATTTTATAAAATTTTAGGTATGTGCAAAGGAAACAATGCAATCCGGTGCGTGTATGCATTGTTGCTAAAGGCCAAGTGTGTAGAAATACACTCTATGACTAAAGATAAAGTGCACACCTCAAAAAAAAAATTAGAAAAAATAAAAAGAAGCCAAACAAATCACAAAATCCAAACTTTCAATATCTTTCAAACACTCAAACAGGGCTATGACAAAAGGATCAAAATTCAAAACAAGGAGATGATGGAGAATGATATATTCCCCAGTATGGTCACCAATTTGTTAGGAGGACTAATCCTTCTTATGGACAAGATGGATCTCCCTAGATTTCAAACAAAATCTAGTAACAAACAAGAAAAGAAATGCTACCTTTCCTTAGTTTGTGACTGATTGAAAAAGTAATATGAGAGAAATCACTTACCGATTTAACGAAGTTCCTGTTGAAGTCCTTTCAGTGCCTTCCACGGTCAGCTTCTCCTCGATGCTTTAGACACCTTTCCAATGCTTTCAACATATTTTTTATGATGTTCCAAAGGAGATCTTCATAGACAAAAAAAAAACAAAGGATCAAAGCATCTAGCATATAGAATTAAAGATAAATGAAGTTCTTAACTCAGCATATATAATAAATTGAATCAATAACTAACTATAAACCATGTAAGTGATCAATGAATCTCACAAATAATATCATAATAAATATGATTAACAAAGAAAAATTTCTTTTTATTGAATTAAAAGGAGAGAAAGCTTACAACCTGATTGCTTTGATGTCACAAGCCTCTTACCATGATCTCCAACATTCTCCTTGTATGAAAATCCTTCTAGGCCTATTTCTAACATAATCCTACCTTCAATGGTCCTCTCCAGCACTATGGATTGTGTTTTATTCATAGGCTAAGAGGAGGAGCTTTGGGATCCTCTTCCTAAGGGATGACATCCACAAATGGTGGGATGAGGTATCCACAAAGAGAGGGAATTAGCTCCATGATGAGAGGAATCAAACTTGAGTAAGCATCAACTCAAAGTTGTTATTTAGGAAATATTCGACCAACAAAGCTTCTAGAATTTAATTTTTATATTTTACTTTTGTCAAGTCATGTGTGCGGGCCATAGTTTAAGAAAGAGCACACTTTTGTATTGTATTTAATGGTCAAGTCTATGTATACGTAGAAACTGGTTAGGGAATTGCACAGACAATCAAAAATTGGGTTTTGGGCCTTGGAATCCAGAAATTTCATTCTCTTTGGGATTGGTTAGGTTCTAGACTTGCAGGGGAATACTTTGGAACACTTTCATGAATAGCGAAAGATCCAGATTGATGGTCATTTTCCTAATGCAACAAAATGATGTGTAACAATACCCTATGTTTTTTTAATTATTCGGACCTCACAACCCTTCCATCCAGAAGCATTGAGAAGATTGAGGGTTTGGTGTTGTGGTGGGGTGGATGGTTACCTTAACTACCTTTGCCATGTCTTCACCATTGATCTAGTGGGTAGGATAATCATCGTTGGATCTTTGTCCAATAATGATATGGAGGACAACTAGTAGTTGAACCACCAACATAAGGCAATTCAACATTTAGTTTAAGAGTATTATGATCATAAGAATAACATAACAACTACTTAATGTGTGGGTTAATTACTATGTATCAATGCACAATGTTGTAGTAATAAGTTTGGAACCAATTAGTTTGCATGCTTTAAACTAACCATCATCTTTGTAAGTTGAACATGTTCAATCAAATTTGCACCTATATATATATATATATATGAAAAAAAAAATTACAATGCCCTTTTAGTATATTTTCCATTGTTAAGGTTGTTATCGCCAAGGGATATGTTTCATTTAGCTTAGTAGATCTTGGAGATTTGATCCCTCTCTGCACTTGATAAATCCAAAATTAAAATAAATCTATATTAAGTAATTGAGAATACAAGATATATAGAAATGTTACTACGTTTATACTTTAAAAGTTCATATAATTTTTATTCTTCTTTTTAATTTTAACAAAATGATCATCTACATTAAATTCTTTTATAATAATTTTAAAAAGATAAAAATAAATCTACTATATACATAATAAAAAATTAAGAAAATCTAGGGAAATATTACTAATTTTATACATGATTTTTATTTATTCTTTTAATTTTAACAAAATAACCATATTCTTTAATAATTATTATTCTATTTATTAAAATAATATTTAAAGTAAATAAAATATATATAAAATTAAAAATATTATGTAAAATTTAAATACTATGTATTGCAATTCATTAATTATTAAAAATTACACAGACAATATTCAATACATAGTAATGAAATATATATAATATATATAATATAATTATATAATATATATATAATATATATATATTGATTATACATATTAATTTTTACTTAATCAACATAGTTATAAGACAATTCATTATTATACCTGCCGAAAGACATGGTATATAACGATCACTAATAGATCATTTATTGTGTATTAATTGCTTTGACATTTTTTCATATTAGGAAGTTTAATCAATGTTTCGAAAAAAAATCGAATTTAAAATCACTTAATTTTTATTTTCGAAAATTTTGATTGGAGAAAAGGATTTGAGGTCTTATTTTCGGCTTCGCTCTCTTCGAGACATGTTTTTCAAGACATCCACACTTATATCAAAAGTTTCATATCTCTTCAAGATTTCCAAACTTTTATATTTCTTCCATGTGCACACTTTATCCAAAGCTTTCCCTCTTCAAGATTTCCAAACTTTTATATTCCTTCCCTCTCCATACTTTTATCCAAAGTTTAACATATATATGTTTCTGTGATTTTGATTAGTGCTAGTCTTATGGATAGCATTACTTCATAGCATTTTATGTGAGAAATATTTTGGGTGTATAGTTGGGTGTATAACTATTATGCTTTGTAGTATTATAATAGTGTCTAGAACATTATAATAGTAATGAATATTTATTTTTGTCATATGCCTTTATGACTTTCTATGATTGTCAACATGTGGTTGTTGGCATGTCAGTTTGTGACTATGTTGTCCATAATAATATCAAGGAAATACTCTAACCTTGCATAGTAGGTGTAGAGGGAACTATTCCAACCCTGCACAGTAGGTGGCCTTTTGCAGGAGCAGAGGAAGTCATTGGCCTTTCTTTTCATGGTACTGACTTCCATACCCTGTTTTTCATCTAGCTTCCATACGACTCCTCACACCTATGCTTTTCATCAAGTCCATCACCTTTTACATATTTCCATCACCTCTTTTCATATCAACTCTCTACATATTGCAATTCAACCACAGTGAAAAAGATCTATTTCAAACATCAACAAATGATAGTGACAGGTAAGCTTTGTCAAACAAATTTCAAATATGATAAACTTCATCAAATTTTGTTTTCAATAATATGAATTAGTTCATATAGAAGCTACACTTATTGCTTCTCTCTTTCCCTTTGGGATGGCATAGAAGAAGCAGTTAGGATAAACATCAGAGTGGTCTTGCTTTGAAAGAATTCTTTCAAGTTCAAACTCTCGATTGACTATTTATTATACATTGTATATTTGTTTTATTACAAGTAGGTAAGGTGAGTAGATGGAGTTGGTTTTTTTATCTGTTAAATCAGTCTCTTTAACTGGTCAAATAGATATTACAATAGAAATTTCCATAGGAGGGTTTCAATGTAGATCAAAATTTGTTTCATTTCCCAAAGGATCGTTGTTAATTACCTTGTGAATAACCTACAGTTTTGTTAGAAACAACATACCATTTATGCCAATACACATTAGATCGTTAGCTTTCACATTCTTGAAAAATGTTTGTTAATCATAACATAGATGTGAATTGTCAAGAAAATTGAATCTTAAGGTCTCTATTTGATAAGGGAAGAATTAGGTTTTGATCTAGACCTAAAATTATGATTGGCTATGGTTTAGGATGCCCTTTTGGCTTAGGTTGGATGGTCCAAATAACCTAAAGACAAAACCTATAGAACAACCATTTAATCAATAAAAAACCTCAAAGTTTAATATGTTTGTGGCGATGAGGTCTCAAATTAGTGACTACAACACTACTCATCCCAATTATCTTCCTTGTTCCATTTTCTAAACTGCTCGAAAAGAAAAACCCCATATCTATTAAATGAGACAGTACTTTAGTGTTTACATATTTTGAGAGAGATTTCTGACACATATTTCTACAACACAACCTCATAGCTAGTGGTAAGATACACAGATGAAGCCCCATCCTGCTTGTGCTCAAATCTTTTTATCCAAATGATTTATTGTTATATAGATATAAATAAACTATTTTGCAAATTCTTATGAGCTTTGATGGTATGTAACCAATTAAATTATTCTGAAACATGCATCTGTAAGTGTCAACGCTCGTGGGTTTCCCAACAAGGCTGAGATTCTAATTGATCCAGGAGGATTCCATTGATTCAATTGTATAGGTGTTCAAGTGTCGTCATCGGTGTTTAGTGTTGTCGTCACTTCAGTTCAGCTTCAACAAATCGATAGTTTTGGTTAGGGATCAGCTTGTTCAGGTAATGTTCATAGTTTTCATGGCATTCAGTTGATATGGGTTATACCTAGTTGTCGACATGAGTTCATTGAGAGTTCCCCAGGACTTGGTCGACGACATGTGTTTTTGTCATTCATCTTTGCAAGATTGGTTTCGACATGGGTGTCGTCATGGCAAAGGATCGATATCGCCATTTGTCGACGATAGGCATGTTGTTTAATGTCATCATGTGACAAATGTCTCAAAATGTCACCTTGTGACAATTGTTGTAAAAGGGTTTGTAGAACAAAATTATGTTAAGTCCTAACCATAAAACTATTGCAAATACAACTATGTATTAAAAAATTACATTACCTAAGCTAAAACCTAAGTTCTATGAACTAAAACCCTAACGTAATAACTCTCAGCCTATTCATTACAATGTAAAAACATTACAAAACTAAACATAGTCCCCTAACCGCTATTGGAAACCGCGTCGGGGTAGCTGCCATATAAGTAGCAAGGAGATAACCACCAGCGGGAAACCGTAGCGGGAGAAGACCATTAGAAAACCGTGTCAAAGTTATGAACAATCACATGAGAGACAGTTAGCGCCTGGAGGTTAGTAGCCTCGTTGTCCGCAACTGTCGACATGTGACACGTCTCCGTAGACTGTAACCATCAAAGAGCAAGCCGCTGAGGTAACCACCATCCAAAAAATTTATTATAGGTGTCCACATGGGTTGTCAAGCCTCCGCTTGGTCATCCAAACTACTTGCAGTTTCGGGGTTATGATAAAGTTATTTTGGGGTTTATAATGGTTTTTTGTTAAAAAAATTAGTTCAAATGTCATGTAACCAACACCTAGATGTCTAATTCCTACAGGACCAAAGCCAAACCATATCCAAAAGAAAACAAAGTCACCTCAAATGCAATCATAGGAAGTTTGAATGTATTTGTAGGCCTATAAGAGGCCTATTTAATCTTGATTATTTTAATGAGGTGTGTGTTTAGGCCATACATATTGAATCAGGTGGAAACCATTCAAGTTTTCATCAAAGTCATCCAAGGAGTCTGAAACAAAAGATTCCAGCGACAGTAAGGGGAAGAACAATTCGAAGAGAAAGAAATCAGTGATCATTCAGAAGGAAAGACCTACTTGTTCTCATTAGCAAAGAATAGGTAATGATGAATCGAAGTGCTGGAAACTTAATCTAGAACTTAAGCCCAAAAAGTTCCTTAAGAAGAAGGATGAAAAGAAGGCCATTACAGCAGTGCAGCAAGATCTAGGTTCAGATTCAAGTGATGAAAGGAGGATAACTGTCATGTTTACACTAGGTAAAACTTCTGATATTGGTTCAAGTTTGAAAACTATTGCATCTTCTTCAAACATAAAAACTTCACATGGGGATAAAAGAGTTGAATTGTTTAACATAAGGATAACTTCTAAGTAGACAAAGATAGATACAATGTTTAACATTAGATCACAGGCGAATTTAATCTCTAAGTATTTAGTTAAAAGTTTGGGTTTGGAAACATGGAATTACCAAGACCTTACCCATTAGGATGGCTAAATAAATCAACTCGGATAAAAGTCACCAAACAATGTCGATTAATATTTTCCATAACAACTAATTACATTGATGAAGTGGAATTAGATGTGGTTCCAGTAGACATATATGGAGTTGTCTTAGGAAGTCCTTATCTTTATGATCAAGATGAAGTATTTTACAGGAGAGAACATAAATATCACCTTAAGAAAGACGAGGTTGAATTTATTTTCAGGGCACATCAATGTAAAAATCACTTGAATTTAGTCAATGTTAGTCAGATGAAGCGATTAATAAGTTCAAACAAGCAGTTTGTAATCATGTGTGTAAAGGACCAACATAACAATCAACATGATTTTTGTTTAAGTTATGCAACTCAACTTAATGATGGTTTGTTTAAAGAGATAGAAAAAATTCCAGTTCTATATAAAACCAAACATCTTATTCATGAGCAGGGAATACAACATGAATTACAGTTTGTGCTTAAAGCTCCTCTTCTTAATGTCAGAATGAATCAATACAATTTAAGTTTGGAACTTAACAATTGCAGGGATACAGGTCAGTATTGGGGAAAGCCAGTGTTCAATTTCTCTTGTATTGTGTCGCCATGTCATATCTCGAAAATTTTGGAAACCTCTTTTCAAGTGGAGAGGAAACCTATTTGTTTTCATATCCAAGCCTTTTCTAAAGCAGTGTTAAAGTGTCTAATGGGAACTTATGCATCAGAGGAAAGTGCTAATCAATGGAAACATCATTTAATAAAAGAAGGAAAAGTGATTCAAAGAAATCAACAACTAACTCAATACTTTCAAAGACAAACTAAGTTGCAACAAATTTCACCTTACAGTTGGATAGGTTCAGTTCAACAAGTTCACATAGTAAACAGGAATAAGGAAAGTATGTTAAATCAAGTAGTTGGTTTGATGAAAGTATCTTTGATTGTCTCTTTTATTCCACAAAATAGATTGTTTATACAGGTTGATGGTATTAAAATACGTTCAATAGAGACGGTTTTCAAAGATTTTGAATCACTAACTCATGGTTATTCGTGGAAATAATTCAATTACCATGTTGATAACAGGTTGTTTACCCATCGTCACAAGTTGTTCATACTGCAGATGGAAGAAACAGGTCACTGAATCGAAAAGTGCCATGGTCAGCATCGTTAGGGTCATCACTTGCAAGTGATTGCTCAAATGTATTGCTACATCGTTAGGTCAAGGTAGAAAGAGAGGGAGTTCTACCCTCATCGACTAATTGTTTAGTCAAACTTTTGTGGTCCAAAATCTTTCAAGTGGAGAGGAATGATCTAGGATGATTTCGTTGATTCAATTGTATAGGTGTTCAAGTGTCATCATTAGTGTTCAGTGTCATCATCGCTTCAGTTCAGATTCGACAAATTGATAGTGTTGGTTAGGGATCAGGTTGTTCAAGTAATGTTCATAGTTTTCATGGCGTTCAGTTGATATGGGTTGTACCTAGTTGTCGACATGAGTTCATCAATAGTTCCCTAGGACTTGGTTGACGACATGTGTTTTTCTCATTCATCTTTGCAGGATTGGTGTCAACATGTGTTTCATCATGGCAAAGGATCGATATTGTCATTTGTTAACGATAGGCATGTGGTTTATTGTCATCATGTGACAAACATCTCAAAATGTCACCTTGTGACAATTTTTGTAAAAGGGTTCTTAGAACAAAATTATGTTAAGCCTTAACCATAAAACTATTGCAAATACAACCATGTATTAAAAAAATGCATTACCTAAGCTAAAACCTAAGTTCTATGAACTAAAAGCCTAACCTAATAACTCTCGGCCTATTCATTACAAAACTAAACACAGCCCCCTAACCACTATTAGAAACCGCGCCAGGGTAGCTTCCATGTGGCCAGCAAGAAGCTAACCACCAGTGGGAAACTGTAGCGGCAGAAGACCGTGAGTAAACCATGTCGGAGTTATGAATGATCACATGAGAGACGGTTAGCGCTTGGAAAGTTTAGCACCTGGAGGTTAGCTAGCCTCATGGTCCGCAACTATCGGTATGTGACACATCTCCGTAGACCGAAACCACCGGAGAGAAAGCTACTAAGGTAACCACCATCCAAATAGTTTATTACAGGTGTTCACATGGGATGTCAAGGCTCTGCCTGTTCAGCCAAAATACTTGCAGTTTTGGGGTTATGATAAAGTTGTTTTGGGGTTTATTATGGTTTTTTTGTTATTAATTCAAAGGTCATGTAACCAACACCTAAGTGTCTAATGCCAACAGGACCGAAGCCAAACCATATCCAAAATCAAACAAATTCACCTCAAATGCAGTAAGAGGGAGTTTGAATGTATTTGTAGGCATATAAGAGGAATATTTGTCCTTTGAAAGACATTAGAGTGGTTTTGACTTTTGTATGCAGATTCTAGAGGACATAGGCGGTTGTTGTTTTCAGTGTTTCGGGAGCATCCGGGGTCGGTTTTGGAAACTGTAAGAAGCGTTGGAGAGATGGTTTAGAGGGATATCTGATGACAGTGATTAGAAGTGCCTGCATGCACATTCAATCTGGTATTTTCTCTGTGTAATCAACACCTTCTTCTCATTCCTAATAAAAATGGTCGCCCATCTTAAAAGAGGGCCCATAGATGTAGTTCATCAGGGACGAAGCCCATGATGCATTAGATTCCCTTTCGCCTATAGGATTTTGATCTAATGGCCTCGAATTATCTAGGAATCCACCGAACTCTCCCATTTTTCATTGAAGTCTAGCATTATTTCCACCTTGATGTTGCTTACAACAGAATAAAAACTAAATAAAAACAAGAGACTCCATCTTGTGGCTTGAACCATGGCCATTCTCTCACCAAAAACAATACATCCATCCACTAAATTACAATAACCAATCAAAGCATAAGGTGATTTGTAACAGAGACATGTATTATGTATAAAGGTGAGATCAAAAAAAATATGCCACGTCATAAATTTAAAGCTACACACTTTGTCAAGTGGTAAACAACACATATGGTGCTGGATACATTTGGAACTATCTATGTAAATTGATATATGGTCGAGTGACACTTTCTAGTTGGAGACCATGACAATATTTTCATGACTACACACATATAAACAAGTTTTATGAATGGTGGCAGGTAAAGGTTACACTTTGCTTCCACGTGGGTTTGTTTTCATATGAATTTATTTGTAAGCCTTTAGCTTTGAACAATATTTTGCTTTTTCATATATTAGGTTTCATAAATTGTAACATATTTTATGCTCACAACTATTATATAAAATTTTATTTTATTATGTAAATTAAAATTGTTGTTTGACCAACACAACATATTGAGCCAATAATAATTCACATATGTTACTTTCATAAATCATGACAAACATGTGTCCTTCAATCTATCATACTTACACAGTTAAATTCATATCCTTTCACCTTTGAATCTGATATGAATATCATCCATCGATTATTTTCCATGGCCAAGAACTTGGAACATATCTTATGACTAATCAAAATGCCTATGTTTACATTGAATGAGATATCATCCATTTCTTTCTGCACCATAGTTGATCAAGCGAAGCCCTCGACACATGGTAGAAATAGTAATTCACGCATATTATCGATTATGATATTCTTCTCTTGGAGTTCAATGAGATAGAGGCCAAAGTAATGAATAATTTAATCCCTCCACTAACACAGATTATGAGTACTCATTTTTATTACCTCGGTCAATCAGCAACAATTACATGCGCAATGAGCATGTCATGGAAACCATTATTGAAAATGATTATGAGATTAGAGGTTCCTAATGCATGGAGCTTTCCATATGGTTGGATACAGAGCTAATGGGAGTGCCATCTGACATAGTAGAAAGGATCATCGCAACATTAAAAAACAATGAATACACTAGCATAAAATGATGAAATTAGTGACTAAGTGACTAAAAAAGTTAGTCACCACAATTATTTCAAGTGAATTACTACTAAATTTGAGCAATTTTAAGTGACCGAACTAAAAATGACTGACTTAAATGACTAATTTAGTTTACGGATAAAATATATGACTAGATAATAAGTGACCAAACTAAAAGTGACTAACTAAAATGACTAATTTAGTGCAGGACTAAAACATATTACTAGATAATAAGTGAAAGAATTAATAATGATTAAAGTAAATGATTACTATAGTCCAAGAATAAAAATATGACCAAATAATAAGTACAAAAAGTATATGAATTAGTCATTTATGTTAGTAATTTTTAATTATGTCACTCCAGAAATGGAAAATCGCAATTTTGATACTGAAATGTTTCATTTCACTATAGGGGTGTCTGAATCCATTTGTAGTGTTAAAATTTAGAGACAAAGGGGTCTTTGAATCCATTTACAATGTTAAAACTATAAAAACCCTTTTGTCTTTAATTATTAAGACTGCAAATGGATATAGATATTCTCAACATCAGTTTGAGCTTCCTTCGACATCGGGGCAAGGATCCTCTTCACCAGTCCATCCAATGAGGGCATGGCCAATGGCACTTGAGATGAAGGACAAGAAGAAAAACAATCTGAGAAAGTCGTAACTTATGAAACTCCTAAAAACCCTAAGAAAGACATAATGCATTGCATGTCTTTCTCTGATATCTAGGATGAAAGGGAAACCAAACTCAAAGCTAGAAAATCCAAGAAAAATTTTGCATCCCCTAACAAATGGCCTTGAGCCCTAGGCTGGCCAAAACTAAAGGAGCGGAACTGTGCACAATTGGAGTAGGGGTTAGGGCCTTTGGATCACTAGATGAATGACCTATCAAATTATTAACTTTTCTTTCTAAAGGCCTGGTATGCCTGAAATCGAAGGCATGGTGACCTTTCGATCTAACTACCAAATGCAAATGGATAAAATCCTTGCACTAGCCCAAATTTTGTAAAACCCACTCTTCCAATGCATAATCCACCAACTCCTCCTCCTTCATGTGGGTCTGGTAGTAAGTAACCAACATCTCATGAGTAGTTGTGTGTCTTCAAATCGTTTATCATGATGACGATATTTGTACTTAAAACGTATACATCATGTGAATAAAAATCTCATGGTTATCATTTAATATTATTTTTCATTTTGACAAGGATATCAGAGCCTGACATTGTCCAGAGCCTATTAAATATTCATCAAAACTACGTCTCGCTCTAGTTAGAAACTCCACAACCCTTTCTTCACTTGTAATTTTTCCATGGGCCTATAGGGTTTCTCCATAATTATTGAATTCCTCTCCAATGGTAGAGATGTTGTGATGTCCTCTTCAACATTTTGACTCCATAAAAAATATTTAAAATAAAAATTTGTAACTATAACTATAATTAATAATTAAAATGATCTAGATCCATCTTAACTTTGGAACTATTAAGCGCCAAGACAGAGGAATCAAATATTTCATAAGGTGCAAACATGAAGAAAAAAATACTTCTAAATTCAACTACCTTTTAGAAAAATATTAAAATGGAAAATATTAAAACATTTATAACATTGGATAAATTTAAAAAAAAAATTTAAAATATTTATTATATTTGAAATAATATGTTTGTTTATATTATGGTAAAATTTTTGGGGCTTTTCATTTGGAATTTCATTTTCCCACTCATTAAATTTAAGATTTAAGAGGGTATGGCTAAGTATAATTAGCGGGGAGATTTAAGAAGCTATGGCCAAGGAGGATTCGTTGGGTATTGCCAAGGAAGATTGATGGGAAAACCAGGAAAAAAACATTAGGTTACAATGAAATAGAGGGTCTGGCAAGGAGGATTGGCAGACAGACATGAGGATAACATTTTGTTACAACTGTAGGAGGAGCCTTAACACAGCCAAAGTCACGAACCATTTTATATCCAAAAGTCTAAAAGTCTGAAGCTTTTGATCATTCGATCCTCTTTGAGAGAGTTGAGCCTTGCCTTGATTTTTCATGTTTCCAGTACCTATGATTTTGGAAGCACGACCACGAAGACAAAAAGTGAGAAGTGCCAGGAGTAGGCTATTTGGAGAGAGTTCCACTTATAGACGGTTAATCAATTGATACCACAAGAAAAAAACTATATATTTAAGTAATGGATTACCCTTTTTTCTACCATGAATAGTCTAGGTACTCTGCAAAATGTTTCCTTTTATATTTGTGGAATGTTAGAGGCGAGTTGAAGAAATTGTTTTATAACACAAAATAAAATGCTCTTATTCAGTCCTTTTTATAAGTGTCTCATGGATTTTCTTGTGTGCATCCCCAAATAGAGAGTGAAACACCAACCTACTGCAATACGCCCAACCTAGAAACTTAATGATTAAACCTCTTATATGCTTTTATAGGATAAAAGAATCTTCCATTGCTTCTAGTTCTGCCACACAACCTTCAGTTCCTACAAATGCTGCCATAGAACATTCAATTCCTCTTAAACCTTATGATAATCCTTGAAATTTAAAAATGAGATTACCTAATTCATTTTCTTCATTGTTGGGCACGGATGCAGCTTTTATTCTTAATGTAAGCAATATCATCATCGATAGAATCATAATGCATTACATGGGATTCAAATATACCCAACTTGTTGCTTTGAGTGTTGAATGCATGCTACAACGTATCTTCCATCACTCCCTTGCCTCTTTCTCTATGCATATGTGTTCGTTGGCCAAGAAGAAAAATCATCATGGTTCCCATTCTTCATTTTTATTATCATACATGTTGACATTACAGTCTCCTTGGTGCCTTAGAAGCAAAGGCACCCTTATTGGCTCATATTTGTTCTTATCATGTTGCCAGGTTTGTTTTTTCAATTATTTTGCTAACCCGTTAATTATTAGTCATATATATGCATACTGTTCAACAAAATCTATCAATGGATTACACCCACCCAACTGCTAAATTTCTTATATTTCCATATCTGGTACAAACCCTCTTTGGATCATCACTACCTACCAAAATCTTCATAGTTTTTAAATTTTCAAGTAATTTTATTTTTTTTCTTCTACCGAATAACTTAACTTCCTTTTTGGTGACTATTTTCATTCTTCACATATTTTGTGATTTGTTTAACTTTTTTAGCTACCTTAAAAAATGTTTCTTTGCATTCAATAATCAGTTTGAAAGCAATCTGGAGGTGGACAGTTTGAATGAACTATTTGAGGAAGCATGGCTTCACAAAATGTGAACTTCTTGATCAAGATTCATGGCAAGAGGGCTATAATAATAGAGAGAAACTTGAAAATGTGATTTTTGTTTGTTTGGAGCTCTAGGTCCCTTAGACTGCTTGGTCTCGTGAACATCATTAAAATTCTTTCAATTCAATTCAATTCAATTAACACTCTCTAGATAGTGCATTGGATAGTTGATAGAAATGAATATGAGATCAGATAAAAGCACACTGATAGTGTTTATGCAAATAAATTACTTTTGAAGATTGCAAAAGTAGTGGGAGTTTCCATTGATACATCGGCTTTGAAACATGAACATGAAGAGTTTTAAAGGGATATGGAAGATACCATATTGAGAAAAAAAATGAAGTAGAGGCTTTGCAAATGGAACAAATCATTGGCTTTCTTCGTTGTGTAGATGTGGTGTCTTCTGCCAAAGAGAGGGATAAGATATATTACGAGAAAATTATCTTTTTGGGAAGTCATTCATTGCCTCCCTTACAATCCTTTTATTGTCCAATTTTTTGAGAGGTAATGGAAGATCTTGTTGAGATTTAGTCTTGTCAAAAATTTGATAGAAGTTATATTGATAGATGGTTTAAAGAGGGGCACACTACTTGTCCCATGACTAATCAGGTGCTAATCAACAAAGAGCTCAGACCGAGTATTATACTTTGAAGGTCTATAGAAAAGTGTAAGGATAAAAATACAATGGTCACAATAACTTCATTGAAACCTAATCTAGATTCTAATGAGGAGTAGATTGTGTTGTATGCTCTTAATGAGTTACTAAGGTTAAGCAAGGAGAAAGAAAATCATAGCCAATGGATAGGAGCAGAAGGTTACATTCGTATTTTGGTTCACCTTAGGGAACGAAATAAGCCATTGATTAGGAACAAAACTCTAGCATTACTTTGTAGCCTGATAAAGGATAGCAATCATAATAAGGCGAAAATATGTTAGATCTTATACTTTTGTGATCCATATTGATAATAAGTTTGTCTTTCGGATTAATCACAGAGTAGATATTTGGTCGACATTTCGAACCAACTAATGTGGTTCATCGTGAGGACAAATGGTGAAAAAATCAATCTTCACAAAGGTTTAAATAGCATAGAAGCATCCTTGCTTAGAGATAATTGTTAGGAACTAGCCGTTAAGAAAAAGTTGTTAAGAATTAATTAGGGAAATATAATATTAAATTGATTATTAATTGTTTAATTATAATTTCAAAGTTCAAATGAAATCAATTTGCGTATATAATGTTATAATATAATACTAAAGAAATAGGAAAATATTTTTTATTTATTAATAATTTAATGTTAATGTTAAAGCTTAAATTTTAGAAAACTTTAAAAATTTAAAAAGAAATAATTTAAGATTAAAATAATAATAATAATAATAATAATAAGCAGTTTTAATTATGTAAATATTAGAGATAAAATTAAAACGTATATGAATTATATACAAAGAAATTCATATTTTTAGAAAAACAGAAGGAAGAAGAAGAATAAATATTATTATTATCATTAGAAATAATATCACATTTAATATTATAGGAATTATTTTGAATGATTTATTATTCATCGGGTCATTTTTAGAATAAATATTAGTATTATTATTATTAGAAAGATATCACATCTAATATTATTAGGAATTATTTTGAATAAGTTATTATTCATCTAATATTATTAGGAATTATTTTGAATAAATTATTATTCGGAACCACAAAGGTTGATTCGAAACATTGATACATTAAAATACGATGAATCTGGAAGACAACACTACAGAGAGTTTATTCACCTGGTCATTTTTAGATAAATTAAGTTAATTAGAGCTTTTATTATAACTACGCCAAAAGGAATTATTAATATTATTATAAAAATTATTAAATTTATTAACATTATAAAAAGAATTATTAGAGATGCGAAAGATTGAATTACTGGATTTAATAAGGGATGCAGGTGAATTAATGAAGGGAGTTGAAATAGGGGAAAAATCAGAGTGAGAGGGAGGATGAGGTTTAGAATGGCAAGCCACAGGAAGAGAGGAGGAACAACTCGATGAAGGGAAGAGAGGGAAGGAGGATGCGACGACGGAATCATCAGGCGGAGCAGTAGAATGAATATCAAGGGTCTGAATGAGATGGGGTTCATACTGCGCTGGGGGATTGATCGAACATGGATCAAATTGGTTAGGGGTGATGCACGGAGGGATGAACAATTGACGTCAGGCCCAGAAACGTGAACAGGAAAACCGACCTGGGAATGATGGGAAGTAGAGCCACATATGAGGGCAGAAGAGCATGATGGAGCAGAGGTGAATTAGGAATGCAGAGAAGGGAGGCTTGAACGCCACGCAAAGGCCCCAGGATCAATGACCATCCATGGTTTATGGATGGTAGATCTGCAAAGGAGAAACCGCTGACTAAAATCGGCTGATTCTGCCATGATCCGAAGAATCGGTAACTTGGCCTTAATCAGATTCCGCAACGTGGAGCTCAGAGGATGAAATCATCTGAGAAGATGAATTCAATGTTGATGCTTGATGCGAAGAAACCGAGGAGACAGCCTCAGAGCCATGACTACGAACCCATGCATTAAGAGCAAGGATCTGCTCACTTCTAATCAGATTTGTTGCCGGATAAGAAGAGAACTCGCCTTCGGAGAGACGGGAATCAACACCCTGTAGCTTATTATTAAACTTGGAGGATTGTTTCTTATTAGTTATCTCCTCCGGACAAAGGGATTTAGTGGCATAACACCCATCAAAGACTTCCCAAAGAACCCTCGAGATGTTGTTCGCCAAATCTAAGTGAAGAGAAAAAACTTGCGCGTTAAAAAATCGAGATCGCTCAACTTACAAATTTCGGATCTAACCAAAGCTAAACTTGTTTTAAGAAAATAATGCTTATCTTTGGAGTGGTTGAGGCGATGATTTATACGGGCGAAAACCGGAACAATGGATGCATCTCTGCAGTGTTTCAAAAATGTAAGATATGATCTGAAAATATCTGAGGTGGATCATGGTATTGATTTTATTGTTTGTTCACTTGCACGTGACATTGGAGAGGGTATGAAAGTCATGGAATTTATTTTAGAGCTTTCAAAGGATATGGCTGTGTGTTTGCAGGTCATAAGGTTGCACCCTCCTCCTTGCTACAATGTCAAATAGATAGTTAAAATCCTAGTTACTAGAAATGGGAGGATGTCAAATAGATAGTTAAAATCCTAGTTACTAGTAACGGGAGGATGTCTGCCGTTTCCGGCAGAAATTTTCGGAGAAACCCAACCATACTAGAAACGCCGTCTGCAACGGCCGTTTTCGTTTTCACTGGCGAGAAACAGTTTCCCGCGAAACGAAACAGTTTCTTCTCGCCGTTTCCGGATAGACTTGCAGTTAAATTTATTTTTTCGGACTCGGGTTAAATTTAATTTTTTCAAACCGTCGGTTAAATCGAGTTTCAGATTGTGAACAGCCCTAGTTCCCTCTCAATTGCTGTGTTGAGCTTGTTGATATATTTAAGTACAACTTGTTGTTCATCTTTACAATTTTTCAACTTTATGTTTGCTGATAAAAGTGATCAATATAGTCTGACATTTGCTTTCTTGTTTGCAACTTTTCTGCTCCGGGAAGTACCGCATTATCTTGATATTCCTCTCATTTCCCACAGGAAAAAGTCAAAACTCTAATGAGTTGTTTAAGCTATTCCATTACAAGTCCCTTTACAGCTTGGCGAGCCAACTTGGCAAGTTCTGTATCAAGGTCCATTATAAAAGGCATGATTTCAATGTTTGCTTACACTTTAAATCGATTTTTCACAATTGGAGTGAATGGTGGTTGAACTTTTAACACGAGATCCGATTTATTTTACCGTCAATTTTTTTATACCTAGAAAATTAATTTCTTCACAAATGCATTCTGAAATTGTAAAAACAAATACGCTGGTGTTTTCAACTTTTGAACAATATAAATTTGCTCTGGAAAATTTGCTCAGAAAATCAGTCACAAATAGCCATAAAAAAATCACAGTAAATTTGCCCCAACAAATTCTCCTTCATTAATTTTCTGAGGAAAATTCACGGGAAAATGGCCCTTGGAAATACACAAAAAAATAGCAAAATTTGAACCTGGACATTTCCAGATGTTGAAGAATATAGGGCAAGTGAAGTTAATGAGATTCTTCTAACATGATAACTACTTGTGAGGTATTTTAGTTTTTCTTCTTAGCACAATCTTCACTCAGCTAGACCTTTTGCTTCATTGTCACCTTCCATTCTCCTACCACTTGGCAACTCTGGTATAATGGGATTTTTTTTCCCGCAAACATAATGGTGGCGTCTTGTCCAGACCATCAATCTACCCCACAAGACTTCATTTATGGATCTACAAAATTATCACTTCTTTCATAAAACTAAATTAGTATTTACAATTGTTTTTTTACAATTTCATGAGAAGAAACATTGCAGGTTTATGATTAATGCTTTGTTTATATTGTTCACCTTTAATATGGTATTTTTCTCTCTCCTTATTTCTTATATGCGAAACCTCCAAACTTCGTTTCTCGTACCGTTCTCGTTTCCCATTCTGTTTCCCGTTTCTCGTTTCTGGTAAGGTTCAAATTACGAAAAGATGATGAAACGATGAGATTTGGTTGCGGGTAAATGAACAAGAGAGGTGATGAGAGCATGTCAAGAAGACTCGAGCTGGTCCTTCTCAAAGTGCTATCAAGGCATGGGCTATGTGCATCCTCAAATAGAAAATGGCAATGGAGTTACCAAGAAGGGAAGATACAATGCCCAGGGTGAAGAAGGAAGAAAGTGCTTACCATTCCAATTACAATGCCTCTAGAAATACCCAGAAATGTCTATGATGTGCGGATATTACTCCTCATTACAAAAGTCATATTCATCATCATCCAGCGTTTGATACTTACCCATTACTTAAATCTCTATTATGCAAATATTCAACAAATTTTGAATTTACCGATCATAAAACATTAGATCCAATTATCTCTGAAAATTTTTATTTTAGATTGAATTCTGGCCATATTGTTGTTAAAGGTCTGACTTAGAGCAATTTTCTGATTCACAAACTAAGGCTTCTTTTGCATGACTCACAAAATAATGTTGGAGCCTATTTCTCAACATTTAAGTAATTCCTCCATGTCAATTGTATACCTCTGTTTATATGTATGTTGACCTGATATCAATTATATGTGCATCAATTAATCTAATAAAATCACTCCATTCCTTTCAAAGTCAAATTCTGGTAGCATCTGTGTTGAGCTATGTTTTGACAGACTGGAATCACATGAAGTAAAATTTCCAAGGGTTTTATGTTTGTTATTGTAACAATGGATCATTTTTTGTCCAGATTGTGATGAAAGGCACCAAATTTGGAGTTGGAGGAAAGAATATTCCCATGCCTAACAACATCAGCCTTGCTAATCAAGGATACACATGCCCCAAGCTTTCTGTTACAAAGGGATTTATGGAGATTTGCTGAAAAAATGGTCCTATGTTTGTAATTGTTGTCAATGAAACAAAATTTATGCCTCGATAGGAAGGAGATCTCACCATTAGTTATGATGTCACACATGCCTTTGAAATAAACTATTGGGCACATGTAACAATTTATAATGAGAATCCTATTGGCCATTTGGACTACTGGAAATTGTCCTGGGAATGGCAAAGGAGAGAATTTATTCAAGCCATGAAGGGTGTAGAGACACTAGAACAAAGTCAGAGTGACTACATCAATGGAGCCATAGGTGCTTTCTACCAAGACATGTATTTCTCAACTGTGATGAGTTGTGAGAAGGTCCTAACAATTGTGGACCTTAGTTAATACATGGCTAATAATAAAATTGTCTGAAAGATAAAATATTGTTGCAGAAATGGAACTATTCTTCCACCCATCATCGATCCAAGCAAGTCCAAAAATGTTTTCCAACTTTAGGTCTACAAACTCCCTCCAGATTTGAATTGAACCATATTATTTCTGTTGAAGAATCTAGGGCATCAGAGTTATAGTGAGATCTTTCTGACAACGAGAACTATTTGTGAGGTACTTTTACTTTTTCTTGTTATCACAATCTTCATTTATTATTATTAGTGTGTGCTCTCTAACTTCATCAAACAATTACCAAAATAATAGAGACAAGAACACAAGATGTTGGCTCTCAGCCAGGGAGAAACCTCTCTCTCCTAGAGAGGAAAACGCTTTTGAAAATTCCTCTTATTGAAGCTTCAATTGACAGATGCCAAACCCTAGACCCTTGAATAGTAGATCCTCCAAGCAGAAGTCACAGTCTCTCTAGATTTGGTGAGCTAGATTTACTTGATTCTTTGGGAGAAGTTATTACATGTGGGTTATTTGTTCTCCAAGTGGAGCGTATTTTCAAGATGATTTCAAATTTCATGCATGCATGATTCCAAAAGGGTAAGACAGTATGTGATTTGTGCTCTGATTCATTTCAATTCCTAGAGCTCTTATTTAGATAAAAGTAAGATTTGAAATTGTTAAAAAACATTTTGGTTTCTCAAACTTATTAATGGCTTGATTAGCGTTGGTGATCATGGAATTAAAGCACAAGGATATGGATGGCTACTGACAGTTGCCCCAATTGAAGGAAATAATTTCTCCATTGTAGATGCTACTAGTTATTCAGATCCATATGTGGTATTTACTTGTAATGGGAAACCCTGAACAAGTTCAATCAAACTGCAGACACTGGATCCTCAATGACATGGTGAAATGTCATAAAACTATCCAATTATTTTGTGCTTGAGATTCTATGCTTCTCCATGCTTATGTTCATGGTTGCCATTTTGACTTTCATTATCCAAATAATTTTGTAGAAATATTTGAATACGATGTGACAGAACAACCCCCTTCTGTGATGGATGTAGAAGTCTTTGACTTTGAAGGTCCTTTTGCTGAGGCTACATCTCTATGGTATGCTAACATCAATTTTATGAAATTTACTTCACAGGAACTGGGTAATTTGTGGATCCCACTTCAAGGAAGACTGGCACAAGCTTTCCAATAGAAGCTTCACCTTAGAATATTTTTGATAAATACAAAGGGTCCTGATGTTGTTACTTAGTACATAAAAAACATCGAAAAGGAAATTGGAAAAAAGGGATCCATCTTTCGATATTAAATCTCAAGTACATTCTTGCCTTTTCCTTGGCATACGTATAGTTCAATGGATTGCCCTATTTTTCTAGAAATCATGAGAATGAGAAAGGATTCTATGCAGATTGAATGACGCTCACCTCAAGAAAATTCAACATTCCATAAGCTATTTTCACTTCCAAGTGAGGAGTTTCTAATTAATGGTTTTTCTTGCCATTTGAAATGTAAAATGCCTCTTCGGGTATATATGTCTCACTTAGATATATTTTCATGATTTATTGCAAATAACAGACCAGAACATGGGTCTCAAGTGAATTTATGGTTTGCAAGGTTGCTTAATTGTATATGCAAGGATTCTATGTTTCTATGCAAATATCTTTGGACATAAAACCAAATTTTCCTTCCTGTGGAAAGTTATAGAGGAAATAGTGGAGTTGCCTCCTTAGCATCAATGGGTAGTCCATCTCTAGTCATCTTCCTTCGTAGAGGAAGAGGATTTGATGCTAGCCATGGTGCAAAGTACACATGTGACAAAGGAAGACTCAAGTTCAATTTTCGGTCCTTTGTTTCCTACAATGTTGCATGTAGGTACACATTGAGTTCTTTTCTCATCGTAGAAACCATACATTGTCCTCTGAAACTTGTAAAAATGGCATAATTAATATTGGATCAATGAAATAGGATTGATTTTCATGAATTACACTAAAGAAAATTGAAAATAAAGAGTGGATTTGCATGAATCTGAGACAAGCTAGTTTGGAATTTTGAACAAAGATTGAAATATATTTCTTGTCTAATTGTTGAGAAACTATAATTTATATGTCAAACAAGACAATCATGGCACTATGGAGGAATAGGGAAATGAGTCTTAAGAAGACGATGCAAATAGTAGAGGATGAAGAACCGACAAATTCAGTGGATCTACAAAATAAATATTTTGGATATTTTTTGGGTGTCAAGGAAGTGAGCATGACCAAGGTCCATTCACAAAAATTACCATTCAATATAAGTATCTCAATTCATGAGGCATTACAATGTTCTGCGCTCATGCGAAGTTATCATTATGATATTTAGGTTATTTCGGACAAAGTTCAAACTGTTGTGTTGATGGTTTGTTTTGGTAAGATCATGCTACATCATTGATATAATAAACAATGAAACTCAACAACCTGCAGAAAGTGGCTCTTAGTAATTTTGAATGATAGGTTGAGTCACTCATGGAGTTATATGATGAAGGTTACTTAGACAAAGAGATAATGGAGACATCTATTTGTCTGAACTATAGAACCACAACATGGGAAATTTACAAACAAAAAGTATACCAAAGACACATCTAGTACAAGTTTAATATAAATGTTTGGTGTAGACACCACAAGTATCTAGGAAAAGTCAAATATTGATAATGGAAATGGTTGGATTATTAAAAAAGTTCTTATCCTTCAGGGTTTGCCTTTTGGAGACCATTTTCAGGTGCTTCCTCATCTCTTTGATTGCACCCATTCCAAGATCTTTCAAGAAAATAATCATTACCAGGTAAATAATTGGATTTGAAAGCCTCTACCTGCAAGTCTTTCCAATTATCATTTTATTTTCTACTAGAGCACATGAATGAATCAAGGAACCTAGAAGATAGTTCAACCTTACAATTAGGAAAAAAAAATCCTGAGATATCACATACATTCTTAGTGCGCATAGTATGAGAGGATGTAACCTCTTCATCACTAGTAGGATGGCTACCTTGAGAGTCATTGTTGAATTTCAATGTACCTTTCTTTTGGTGAACATCTCTAGAGATATCTCTCTTTGCAAAGGTGTCACTAGCTGAAGTGTGATAACAGTCAGTCAAGGCCATTTTCTGTCTTTGAGGATCCAAAATAGTAATCCCGCCTTCGAAGGCATTAGATACCTAGTAACCATGCTCAATATGTATTTGATGGGCCAATCGAAAAGTCCTTTCTTTCAAATGTTTGAAAGAAACAAGAAGTCATCGGGCTTTGAGTAAAGCATGCTTAAGCTTGTTAGGACCCTACCCAAAGTCCTCAAGTTTTTCCAACCAACAAGGCTCAATATGCTAGAGCCTATATCATGAGTCTGTAGTTTTTCTTAGGTGGATCCCTTGAGAATATTGAAAACTTCTTTAAGATTATTGTTGGGTTGTATGTGCATGCTCTCAATAAAACACAATTGGAGTTTATTGATCTAGTTGTCTATTTGTACACAGGAATATGGCACCCTCTAGCTCCTTGCATGTATGATGACGTTAAAGAGTATTTCAATCTGTATGACACTAGAAAGGATGCAAATGAGAAACTAAAAAACCTAAATGTACCATTCATCGGTATCACCTTGCAATGAAGCCACAATATTATTGGTGACAATAGTCACTATGTGGATGTTGTGATGGAATTGGAAGTTAGAGGTGCAAAGGTTGTGCCAATATTTTTAGGTGGATTAGTTTTTTCCACTCTTGTGGAGAATTTCTTGTATGATCCAATAAAAAAGAAATCTCTTGTAGATGTTTTGGTTTCCTTAATTGTGTTTACACTTGTGGGTGGACCTGCTAGATAGGATCATCCTAGTGCTATACAAGCTTTGTCCAAGCTTGATGTTCCCTACATTGTGGACTTGCCACTAGTGTTCCAGACTAGAGAGGAATGACTAATAAACACTTTGGGATTGCATCCATTTCAGGTTGCATGGTAGGTTTCTTTTCATGAGCTTGATCATGATGGTTTGGAGTCGATTGTTTTCTCAGGCTGTGATGCAAGAATGGGTAGGTTTCATTTTTTTTCTAAACATTGCTTCAACAAGTTCATCAATTAGATAATCTGTTAACAATATAATTTGTTTAAAATTCTTAAACTTGTTGTGAAACTCAGATTGTCATTACATCGATGTTAGAATACCAAAATAGGGGTCATGGTACCGTACACATATGTAGAATCAAAGTTTCTCTTGAGCCATTGCAGGGTTCTTTTGAGGTGGTTCTAAACATTTGTTTCTAACTTCTTTATATTGAAGTGTAGGCAAGTCCCATGCACTTCATAAGTGTTTTGAACAACTTTGTCCAAGGGATATTAAGTGGGCTCAACTAAAGCAAATAAAAAAGATGATCATGTCAAAATGTCATTTCAATTTTTTTTGCATGTTACAACCTAATTGAGATAATTGAAGTTTGATATAATGACAATTTTCACCGATGCAATATATGATTACTTGCATGTTTGCAGGAGGTCAAGAAAATAGTTGTATATGTATTTGGCTTCCCACCTAACAAAACCAATGTTGGCACTGCAGCCTATCTCAATGTATTCTCTTCAATTTTCAATGTATTACATGAACTAAAGATATATGGATATAATGCAGGAGGTTTGCTAGATACTTCTGAAGCACTAATTAAAGACACAACTCATGGAAAAGAAGTTAAGTTCAATAATCCAAATCTTAATATTTCTCACAAAATGAATGTGAGAGAGTACCAATAGCTCACACCTTATTCTAAGGCTTTGGAAGAAAACTGGGGAAAACCCTCCATGGAAACTTAATTATGTTGGGGAGAACTTGCTTGTATATGGAAACAAATTTGGCAATGTTTTCATTGGAGTGAAACTAACTTTTATATATGAAGGCGATCCAATGAGGCTTATTTTTGCAAAATCAACAAGTCCACACCATGGATTTGCTGCTTATTACTCATTTTTGGATAAAATATTTAAGGTTGAACATGTCTTGCATTTTGAAACTCATGGATGCCTGGAATTTATGTCTGGCAAGCAAGTGGGTATGAGTGATGTATGTTACCCAAACAATTTCATTACCTATATGGATCTGAAGGGAGTTCTTTTCCATTTTTGCTTGTACACTATATTCAGAAGATAAAAGGACTTTGGTGGTGGGGTGTTTTTACTTGTAGCTATAGTCATGAGCGATCTTATTAACAAAGATCCAACTCGCTATTTTGTTCTACATGTTGCTGGTATGCCTAATGTTTTTCTAGATGCCATCATAGTTGATTTCCTCCCTTCTGCAGATGCAGTAGCTTGCATACCACAATGTTTGGATACTTTGTGACTTAATAAACTTGGTCTTCAAGCTATTAATGATTGTGGTTCTCTAAGAAGTTTTGTGAATTTTTTACATCAAAAACCTACTTACTGGCTTTGGAAAGTGACACCCTTGGGTCCTTATCATCTTCCATGGAAGAGATTATGTGACATTCTACTTCTTTGAGGGGTCTTGGGGTGGATGTATTCATTGAAATATTAAATACTATTGCAAAAATTGGATCTAGTGATGAAGTGTCTTCCCTGTTGTAATAATATGTCAGTTCTTTTGTGCTTGTTCCCATGGAAACGGATTTAGAACAAAATATAGGTAGTTCAGTGGATGGAGATGAATCATTGAGGGAAACACATGAGCTCGAGGGTTGATAATTTTACTAAAAATTTGTCTTCAAACATAGAATCGTTTTTCCAAATTGTATAAGAAATGCTACATGTCTCTTAGAGAATAATTTTCACAACACAGATACATATGGGGGGTTTTTCTAAGAAAAAGGGTATAGAGATCATACTGCAACTATTTGGTTTACCCCTCTTACCATTATCATTTGTAAGTGGCCAACATATTGTTGTTGCATTTTATAAATTTTCAGCGTAGCACTCATCTCCTCTCACAAGGGTTGTTTGTACTACTATGAGAGAACACATGAAACCTAGAATTGAATTCATGGATTTGTTGGTTGGAACAAAACTGATAGATATTGAGGTAGCACAACACATGAGAATTTTGAGATGCCTTTAATGTCTAGATGATGTTTATCCTTTTCAACACATCTACTAAAAAACACAACAACAATGATGCCTAAAATTGGTTATGGGGATGCAAATATTGAAGGATGTAGGGAGGGTTTACAAAGAAATAGTTTTTTTTTAGATATCTCTTGTTAGTGATTCGAAATTAGATGTAAAGAAATAGGTTGAACAAGAACCTGCAACTAGAAATTTGGCACAAAATGCAGTAGGTACAGAAGTTCACATTGACACTAACATAGTTTCAGTTGTTCGGTAAATTAACCCATTGTCTATGAGGAATGGACCTACTTCTCATTAGTCATTGAACTTGAATATCCTTCTATTATACAAACAAGACTGCATTTCCAAAGAAGAAGTGACCATGGTATCAAAGGGATTTCAAGAATGAGTGTTGGTCAACTTAGGAGACATGCAGATGCATCCAGGGTTGACATCTCAAGCCCAAAAAGGTAAAAGGAAGTCTCTTGATCTCCTAGACTTAGAGACTATGAATAAGGTTGAGTCTGCAATGCAATCATTCTATGTGAATCTTGTGAATCTTTTGGTAGTACCCAATCAACGTCGTGATGATATAGGATTGCTTAGTGCAGTAGCGTGTGATGGTTTTTCTTGCCAAAACTTTTCATGACAATCCTAATGTGGATGAGAACTGTAGCTCATCTAAGTTTGAGTCATCACTTTATTCAAAGTGTCTCTACTTGGGGAAGGTTTTGGATGACATGAAAACGATTATATATGACAACTGAAAGGAAATGTGCAATATAGAAATGATGAATTGTTTCTATGCTCATGGTACAATTAAAAGTCTTTTGACTACTTTTGAAGCAATAGGTCATTTACTGTGGACAGTACCATTATGTCACAACAAGGAGTGGAAACAGGAAATGACTAAGGTATTGAAAATGTCAAGCTAGACATGCACCTTTGTTGTTAGAGACATTATGAATTTATTATAGGATTTTGGAGTACCTTGTGAATTCTTCTTTGCTATTGGCTTTGTCGTCTACATCACAACTATCAGTGCAACCAGTTGTTGGAGGCTCTATCAGTGTTCCAAGGGATCCATAGATTTTTCTTCACACCCTATAGGCTTAAGTTCTCAATGTTGTTCTATCTATTTAGAGCAATCCAATGTTTTGTCACTATAGTCCATGTTTAATGACCTATGTTGTTTCCATTATTAACCATCAATACACTGCCATAGGTGATTTTAAAGGAAGCAAAATTGGTATTCCTAGAAGCATAGGTTAACATTTTAGAGGTCATCCACCTGATGAGGCTGCCATTTCTATGATGGTTGACATGGGATTTCCAAGGTCTAGGGGAGAGGATAATTAGTTACTAAAAACGTGACTAAACTTTGCATAAAAATGTCTTGTCTTACATTCCTAAAACATTTGCTTTCTCAAAATAACTATGAGGTGAAAGAATCATTGTAGTTTGTACCTTACCCAGATAGTTAATAAAACATTCAAAAAAATGTCACTTAAAATGGGCATTGTTCTCAGGTTTCAGAATCTCCTCCCAACCACCGACATACTGTTCAAATAACAGTTGTCACCCCCTAGCAAAAGAAGCCTGCCCCAATGACTAGATCACCAAATACTCCAGGGATTCCAAAGATCTTTTCCCAACTCCACTCTTTTGGCTTAGGATATTTAACTACATGATTGCTCAGGAATTCTATTGAAAGTTGTAAGGGTATTTCTTATGGTTAGAATATTGTCACTTCTATCCCTTTACGTGGATAGCATGGCTGAACATAAAAGTAAATGTTATATTAAATGAAGAATTCTAATATTAATGACAAACATTCTAGGGAAGTGGAAAGTAAGCAAAATAAATTTCCATAGATTAATTTCTTTTTAAAGTGAATGGCAACATTGAAATTATTTGCAAATAACATATTATGAGTACTTATATTAGGTTGATCTGTGTACAGGAAATATATACATTATATAGCAATGAGGTCATAAAGAAGATACCTTAATGAATTATAATTACATGAATTATTTGTATTATTTTTTAATTTGGCATCCCACACATGTCGGCTTTGAAGTTGTGGTTTGGTGTTTCAACACTCTGTAGTCTCACCTAATTACGAAGAAATTTCTCTCTCCACTACCTTGTAATGAAACTATATTTTTAAATTATACTTGGATTCCATTGACAATAACCTGGATTTATATATTGCTTTTAACACCAAATTGACATCACAGTAAACATACAAATATCCCATTAAATATGACCTAAAGATGACTCAAAGAATCTCACCTTTAGCCTAAGCACGTGGCAAAGTAATTTATGATGTGTCAAATTTTATTAGAGGCACTATTTGTCTATTTGTTTTGGTTAGAAAAGGGTTTTCTCTTGGTTTTATGTGACCTTGAATTTATCATATGTAGCATGTTGAGAAATGGGAAAGAATAATGTGTGACATTTATCTTGCAGAACTAATGCTGAATGAAAAGATATAGAGTTTAGCCAAGCTACAGTCTGCTTTGGTAAAGGCAAAGGAAGATATTACAAAGTTGCATAAGCATACACCATATACAGAGTTTGAACATAAGTAATATATGGATTTTTATTTTGTAAATATGTTTTTTTTTTTGTACCTAAGATATCACAAGAAGAGAACTATTAATATTGTAGAAATTGTTTGAGTACCTCATTGAGGTCGACTGTTTTGATATCCTACTTGATTGATACCTTCTCACGACAGGAAAACTTTAAATATGAATTAATATGTTCATGAAATACATCAAATTCAAAGTTTATAGATATAAAATATAAAAGAAAATGTCAATGCCTTCATTTGATTGTTACTTGACTTTGATGTCGGTAGGTTACAGGAAATGTGATTGAAAAAGGGATGGGGAGACAATGCAAATAATGACTTGGATATGATTCTTTCACCTCATGCTTATTTTGAGCAAGCAAATGTTTTAGGAATGCTAGACAAGACATCGATGGACATGTAAACAATTTTTTTATAATTGCAATGTCCATTACATGATATCCTCTCTTTACTGTTTGATTGTATTTTGAACATTTTTTTTTAGTCTTTTAACTATGAAATTTAAAATACTAGGTATCATGTCCATTTAAATAATAACCAAAGCTTGAAGATGAAATTAGTATTACACGATATTGATTGAAACCATTTTAACTGTTTTGTGTTAAAAAAAAATCATAACTATTAGAAAAGTTTACTTTCATGTTATTTGAGCTTGTTTATATACTTGACCAAGTTCACACATTATAAAATTAAATGTTGTTGTGAATAAAACGACAAGTATTAGACATCACACCTTAGATTATTTGTTTTCATAACTATTAGAAAAGTTTACTTTCATGTTATTTGAGCTTGTTTATATACTTGACCAAGTTCACGCATTATAAAATTAAATGTTGTTGTGAATAAAATGACAAGTATTAGACATCACACCTCAGATTATTTGTTTTCACAAGTTATCTAAAACTTTAGTTTTTTAAAATGTAACTTATTTAGCATGATTGTGCCTAAGCTTTCCCTAAAGGTTGAATATTAAGTTACTAAGGAATTATTTTCTATGGTGATGTTTTATTTGCTTTGTTTATATAGGTCATTTGGCCACATAGTGGTCACTATCGCCCAACCAAAGAAAACTTGCTCGAGTTTCTTGCTTTTATGGGGGAAAATGACTTTGACATTGCTAATATTGAGGTATATGTCGTATAAATCGTTTATAGTCTACTTTTGTTTATATACTAGTATCCATCATCTTTCATGTCTTACACTCTACATTATATCTTCTTTTGTTTTCAGAAAAGGAACTCAGTATTGATGGTAAGAAGCGAGAATTGAAGAAGAAGGAGAACAATAACATTAGAGTGAAAAATGGAAAAAGAGAGATAGAATCATTGGTCTAATGATACCCTTAGCTCCAATATCCCACATCAAGTCTTCAGTTGGTGAATTCACCTGCAATGCCTTGACAACACAATGATAATGTTTTGAAGTGATGAAACAAAATTTCATGTGTAAATTGTAGTTCAATTAATATTAAGTTGGAAACTTATATTGTAATACTTAAAATTTCATATAATATAATTCATGTGGTTGAAATTATTTATAGTCTCACTTGATATTGTTTAGTTTTATTATTAACATATGTAGCTTTGTGTTTTCATATTAGATGAACATGCACATTGTATGCCAATTTTTAATTTAATTGCAAAATCATATTAATTAATTTATGTTGATTAATAATGAACCCATAAAATCAATGTAAAAGCACTAGATTATTAGTTTATATTGATTAATGATCAACATAAATAAAATGAATACACGACTGAATTAGTCATTTATAATTATTATTAATGGAAGTAAATGAAATGAATATAAACCACTAAATTAGTCATTTATATAATAAATTTGAAACTACAAAAAAAAAATCATTAATGCAAATGATAAATTTGTGATTACAAATGACCACTAAATTTTGCATATATACAACTATTAGTAGCTAATTTATAGTATCTTATAACATGATCAAAATTTACTCATATTTATTTATTCATTAATTGGTTTCAAACAATGACTAAAATTTGCATATATATGACTATTAGTAGCTAATTTACAATATCTTATAACACGACCAACATTTTGGCAATATTTCCTTGGTCATTAATTGATTTTCGCGGGTGATCATATAGTAATATATTTTGTTGTATATTTGGTCATTAATTGTGACAATTAATGACTAAGCTAAAAATGACTAAAAGTTAGTCGCGTTATAAGATACTGTAAATTAGCTACTATTGGTCATCGATTGAAAAATGGTTGTTTATATGCAAATTTTAGTCCTTTTTTTAGTAACTAATTAGTCATTTTGTACTAGTGATAACATCATTCTTCTTCATTTAAAAAGAAGTAGTTTTAACATCAAAGACAAAGGCAATAATCTAGGATATCTAGTTGTTTTTACCACTAACAGTGGTTGGGGTTGAACCAAAAAAACCTATTGAAATTGACCCATATGTTGTTGAAACTATTCCTGCGTTTTAAGGAGCAACCCCACCATCATCAAAGCCAACATCCTCCTAACCATATTAAAATCCTTTAGCAATAGATATAGATGCATAACCACTTTACCATTTGAATGATTTTATTCATGCTTAGATTAATAAGGGTAGGGAAACTCTTAAAATGGGAGTCATGTTATCTGGATGAGCACGTTGTAAGAAAAATGTGTATTGCTCCCTACGCAAGTGTTAGGGAAATTACCATTAGGAATGGATCAATCCACCTGGTTTTTTCATTTATCTATTTAAATTGGGTTGCTGAGAATTATCACTTCAAAGTGCTGAAAGATGGTAACCATAATTCACGCTCAAATAATCAACATAGTTGGTTACAAACAGAATTAAGCAACTTTATTGCTAGCCAAGAAGTGCAAAGGAAGTAAGAAAATTTTTTAGCAAGAAACACCCCCACTTCATGCGACAGTTATAGGCTTCACCTTCCTCGAAAAGCCCCAATCAATAAATATCTTGGCAAGGAGAGAGCACTTCAAATTTTTGACAACACTCCAGGTGATACATTCTTCCTTTGGGATTTTAAATAAATGACCAAGAATTATGTAATTTTGAAAATGAGCGATGCACCATATAAAGCATTAGCTTATTCATAGAATGGAAATCATCATAGGGGTGATCTAAAGTTCTATTTTCAGTTGTGTTACACATCATCATTGTCATCATAATACATATTACTCAATACTTACTTTCGATTGTTTTATGCATCATCATTGTCACTATAATGTATATTACTCAATATTCCAAAGATGCTTCGGGATGATATAGAACAAAATCCATAAATGTAAATTAATGTAAATTAACAAGAAATGTACATTAATATTTTGAACCAAAATCCTCCGCATGTAACATTACACACATCGATTTATACCATGCAACACTTTTAACATCAACATAACAAGTTAGGTTTGAGGGTGGAGTAGCCCCTGTGTAGATATTTTCTGAGGTTACATAGTTATTAGAGGTGGGAAATCATGCAATCAATGTGGGTCACTTGAATATATACAAGCCACAAGGAAGAATTTTTCATGCTAATTCCTGAAGATCTTAATAAAAAAAGTTTTTAAGACACTTAGGAAAACAAATACATAATTTTACAACATATTGGAATTGCGATGCAAATGAATTTTTGTCTCCATTTACCACAAATGCATATCGTAAGGATATGGGGTTTTTCCCTTACTATTATATGAAATTTAATGATAATTATAAATGACAGTGTTTCTTTAGAGTAATATTCTCTGTCCAAACTAAACACACTTCAACGGAAAGAGACAATGAAAGAGACAATGTTAATGATTAATCTATTTATGCGACAAGTATGACATATGCAATGCAAATATTTTTTAATTCTACATATAACATCATATTCATTAGAATCGTATTACATACACATTATGAGGTTATATATATATATATATATATATATATATATACCCTTACAATATTGTAGTTGAATTTTTTATACATGAAGTGTTTTCTTTATTAGATGGATTTTTTTATAAGTTTCTTATTTAGTTAATTAGTGTTATATTATTTGTTTAACTAACATAATTTTAGTCACTTAACAATTTTTTTCATTTAATTAATTTAGTTAATGATTAGTTAAATAACACAAATTTTCTAGTGGAGGTTTGAAAATAGAGTTTTCTTAAGTTTTGAAACATTAAGGCATATTTGTAAGTTTAAATGACATAACTAAAAACTCATAATGACCTTCATGTGTTTTAAAGGTTTATTTTGGGAATTTCTTCTTACCTCATTCTGATTTGATGATATCCATAATGAAGATCCAACTTAGTAAAGAAAATTGCTCCATGAAATTCAACTAATAATTCGCCAATGACATGAATAGGAAACTTATCTTTGATTGTCATTTGTTGAGTTGTCTATAACGTAAACACATAAACCATGAACCATTCTTGTCTATAACCATCATCATTTGTGAAAAGAAAGCATTATGGCTAGGTTCAATTATTCTTGCCTCTAACATTTCTTGAACCATACACTCAATCTCACTCTTTTGTGCATGTGTATACCTATAAGGTCTAATATTAGGTGGTACACTTCCAATTTGCAAATTAATAGCATGGTCATGATCTTAGGGAAGTGTAAGACCTTTAGGAACCTCTCCAAACACCTTAGAAATGTTTCCCTATGTTTACCAGAGGATATGTAGGTTCAACATCTGATGAACATAATTGTGAAATTACACCTTGTTGTCCCCTTTTTAGCAATTTTTTCATGCTATTAGAGATTATCACTTTTCTATGTTTCCCTATGATTCCTCTAACTTCGATTTCCTTTCTTTTTGAGGAAAATATTATAATAAGATCTTGAAAATTAAGGGTCATTGTTACCAAAGATTGTAAACATTAGACCCCTAGTACAACATCAACACCACCCATTTGGATTGGAATCATGGGACTATCCAATAAATACTCCCCCATATTCAACTTCATAGTATGGCACTTCCTTAAACAATTTATGGTACCTCCATCTACAATCATTACTTGAAATTATTGTGTTGGATATACAAACAAATTAAGAGGTTTTTCCAATTTGTAATTGATGAAGTAATGATTCTACCTAGATCAATCAATATTGTTACATTTTTATTTTTGATATATCCTTTTATCTTGAGGGTTAGTGGAGTACTAATGTCAATGAATGCATGACAAAATATTATTGGTGTAGTCTCTTCTAGCTCTATATTTTGTAACAATTCCACTTATTGATCTTCTTCATATTCACATTCTATTTAGAATAATTTCTTCTTGCTACATTTATGCCCCTTGTTATACTTGCTGACACAATTGAAACTTAATATCTTTTCTCTTATTTCATCCATTTCCCAAGGATTCAACTTATTCTATTTAGGAGACAGAGCATGATTTTATTTATAGCTATTAGTGATCAATTTTCTAGCATTCATATTTTTACTTTCAAATTTCTTTATTAGACTAAAAGCATTCTCTAGAGATTTAGGTTAAAAATAGATATGACTAATGTTGATTCTTTTCTTTAAATTTTCCATAAATAGTTATACAAATTATCCTCGGAAGTATTCTTTATCATATGAATCAAATTTTGAAATTGTTCAATGTGCTCTACAACTAGACCTTTTCGATGAAAATTTACCAATTAACTTAAGAATGTATTTCTCTTAATATCCCCATAATGTGGTATCAATTCTTCTGTAAAAATGAAACAAGGTATTCCTTTTTCCTTTCAAAATCCCATTGATACCATACATGTTGCTCTTGTTCTAACAACATGGATGCTATATTTACCTTTTATAATGCTACCACTTGGCATAGATCAAAGTATTTTTCCATCTAAAATATCTATGTAATAGGATCATTCCCATCAAAATTCCTTATATTTATATTTAAAATGTAGTAGTTCCTTGCCGCTTACTTGAATCCATGATGATGTGGATCTTGGATTGAAAAGGCCTGATCATGGTTCTAAGATTCAATATTTATGCTCTCCGGACATGATAAAATACTCATTATATGTGATCATCTCAACACCATTCTTTTCCTTATTTTCATGAGTTCCTCTAAAATTTTGTAATAGGATGTTTTTCATTTCTTCCATATTTTTATTTTCTTACCTATTTTCATTCATATTCTTTTCCATTCATCCATAATCTTTTCATCAATATTTCCAATTGATCCTTTCACAATTGAAAACTCAACACTCATAACATCAGTCTTCAATAGGTTAAATTGTTGTAGTAGCTTTGTTTTGAGGCGTGTTGGAAAACAATAATAGCACGAGCCTCTTTTTCACCATTTTCAATCACCCCAAAAAAATGGATCTTCTAATAAACAGTTATGTTACTTGTAAGTTATGCACCTTTAAAACCTTAATTTCAAGAATATTTGAATGAATAACCTTGGCCTTGATATATCTTTAATATTTGAGCTCTTAAAAATCTAAAACTTTAGTTTGTAATACTCTAATATGTCTTCTCTACAATTCCACAAGTTTTACCAAAATTTGATGTGTCAAGCAAAAGTTATGGTAACTTTCCCAAAGCTTGCTAATTTTTGGCATGTTCCCATGAGAAAATTTATATAGCGTGCAATGTTTCCAATTACTCAAATATAATTATGAAATTTGTACTTTAGGTACTTCAATATGTCTCTTGATATCTATGAAGATTTCACTATTCGAAAAGTCACAAAAACTAATTTATAGAAAAAAATACAAAGCCAACCTATTTGAAACTGATTTCAAGATCCTTCACAAACCCTAACTTCCATGGAGTATATCTCAAAAATTATAGTAAAAAAAAACTCTTAGATTTGAATTAAATATTCTCAATTATTTGTCATCAATATGGTCCAAGTTTCACTATCTGAAACCTCTTAAAAAATATGTTATAGTGAAAATTCCAAACTAGACTGTTTGAAATGAATTTTCAAAGCATTCAAGAACCATACATTTCTTAGAGAATATATCCAAAAATATAGCAAACCAAGACCTAAAATATGAAATAGACGTTGCCTGGTATTTCTCCTAATTATGATCCAATTTTCGTTGTCTAAAAAATTACAAAAAAAATTATAGTGAAAATAACAAACAAGCCTATTTGAAGTAGAAAAAATCTAGGATCATGAGCTTTGATACTAAATGTTATGAAACTTGTACCTTAAAAATGATAATAAACCAATAATTAAATTCATCTTTGAGGGGGGGATATACTTTTACAATGAATACAATGTAAAGATAATATTTAACTATCTAATATTAGGTCTCATTAGTGTGTATATATATATATATATATATCTGAGATGAGGAGTACAATTATAATAAAATGGGACAATGAGAGTTTATATCATACATAACAACATAATAAGAGAAATGCAATCACTCAATATCTATGGCTTAATAATGTGTTTCAATGTTAACATGGAACCCATATAGGGCTTAACATAGAACCATCCAAATTTGTGGACTCATCACATTTCTGTCAAGGAGGACTCCAAACCTATGTGCTAGCTTCAACAAAAAAATGAATCCTTCCCTATAGGACATGGTCAAGGAGGAGCTACAAAAACTACTTATAGTCAAATTCATTTACCTTATTTTTTATAGCCAATGGATATTTCCTCTTTTTATCATCCCCAAGACAAATAAAAAGTGGAAATTTGGCTTATTATAGAGAACTAAATAAATCCACTCATAAGGACCAATTTCCATTACCATTCATTTCAGCTAAGTACTAAACATATTAGCACAAAAGAAGTATTTCTCTTTCGTCAATGGATTTAATTGGTATAACTAGATTCATATTGCTCTATAGGACTAGGAAATAAACTATGTTCACTTATCCTTAAGGGACATTTTCCTATTGTGTTCTACCATTTGGGATTTACAACGCGCTTGCAAATTTCCAATGAGTCATGATTGAAATATTTTTTAATTTGATTCATGACAGTGTGGAAATTTACATGGATGATTTCACAACTTATTTTTATTCATTTTAATTTGACTTAGCCTATATATAGAAAGTATTAGAAATATGTAAGATGTTGTAGCTCCATTCTAAAAAATAAAAATTTTACATTTTGTTGCAACATATATTCATAGTGTGCCCATGCATTGATGTCAACAAAGTTGCAGGGTGTACTGAGAATATTTGATGTAGCTCACTGCTCTATCAAAATGGTATTTCTTCATTAAGTTATTTTATGGTGTCAGAGCAATCAACATCCTTTTGATGCTTATACCAAAAAAGGAGAATTTTCAAAAAAAAAACAAAGTTCTTCTTTCAACGTATTATGCTGAATAGGGGACCAAATTTTATGAACTTCGACAAGTGTTCGATTTCTAGGAAAAATGTGGTCTTGAAATAATGTTTATATTGACAACCACGATGCCAACTCTTGATTGAAGAGGAAAGGCTGTGTATGAAACTAGACACTAACAAAATATGACAAACCATTTAACAATGGTTGCAAAATAACTATTGGAGTTAAATTATCTTAATGGACCAACATGCTACAAGCGTTAGAGTCCTTCTTTGTTATATTATTATGTTAGAATATATATCATTCTTATCTCTTTGTTTGGCCTTTCGAGGGCCTTTAAAAGCTACTTTTTGTAATTCATTTGTTCTCTGAAGAGCTATAGTCACCATGTGAATCAACAACATTTATACACAATGAGGTATATCTTAAAGCAATTTCTACTCCTAGAATTGAACGTTGATGCAACAAGGAAACTACTTTTGATGTAAATTTAATGTGATTTTTTAGAGGAAGTTTTGGTGCAACCTCACAATGAAGGAATATTCCTATCACTTGTTTCAATTCTCGTGACTATCAATGATTGTTCTTATTGTCAAACCTAATTTACTGTGGGCTTATATGGTTTTATTTTTCTTCAAAAGGACAAGAGACATTTATCATATGGATTCACAAACTGCAATGGATGGAATATATAATCAGTGACATTGATGTTTGAATTTGACAATAATAGATCTTTCACTGGTGTTGTTATAGATCTGGCCTGAAAATATAAGAAAATACAAATATACCCAAAAATAAGAAGATAGAAATAGATAAAAATGCTTCTTTATTAATCAAACCCTTAAGGTAGGGCAACACCATACATTCACTCCTTAAGGAAGGAGAACACTCCACAAGCCATATGCCTGTACATACAAGAATACTTCTCTTCATATCCCTCCATGTGGATTCTATAGCGTCTATATAGGCCTCATACATACAATACCATGCATCATTACCATAGTTTCCTCATACCATCAACTAATACCATGGGCCCCTTACATTATTATTAACTACTTGTGGTCCCTTACATGACATGGGCCCCTTACATTATTACCTTGGGTACCTCCCTCGGTACCCCATATTACCCCCGCTAGGTATATAACATCATGAACATGATGACCAGTGGGGAGCATGTATCTGCTAAACTTTCCAGAATTTGGAAATCTTGAAATATAAAGAGCCAATTCTATAATAGGTCCATGAGAAGACAAATGCCTTGAACCATCAAAAATCATGATGACCAACATGGAGCATGTTTTGATGTACACATCATAAATAACATAAGCAACTAGACTTTTGAGAAGTTAAAGCAGTCCACGTTGCAAATGGCCAGCGACAAACAATTCCATGTCTCTCCTTGGTCACACATATGGATACCTTGATTTTGAAAACCTGCCATTTAGTACCTTTTTCTTTATGGGCACAAGCCAGGTAACTATAATAACATTAATAACTGGTTGGGTTTTAAATTATAAAATCGAATTTTATTACTTCAGATTTAGACATTTCAACGAAGAAAACACTTTCAATAATGTTCAAACGTACTTGAATTCAGATTTACAAATATAATCAGTACAAGCATCTTCTTTATTCAGTTTAAGGATTTGATTAAATAAACTTCAACGAGTATTGCCTTCCAAAGTTCCATTCCACACATCTCCCATCTTCAGGAAATAGAATTTGTGATGTGTGTGTTGTTTCATTCTCAGACGGTCGATGTGCATGCAAGGGACACGTGGCTGAACATTGGGAAGGCGAGTTCAATTATGAGTTCCCCGCAGACAAAATAGTCCCAAGTGCAGTACTGCCTTTACTTGTGCTTTCAGTTTTCCCCCAGTTCTCCCCAATGCATTACTGCCTTTACTTGTGCTTCCAGTTCCCCCTAGTTCTCCCAAGTGCAGTACTGCCTTTAGTTGTGATTCCAGCTTTCCCCCAATTCTCCCAACTACAACTTCTTGCCTTAACTTGTGCTTACTATTTGGCCCTATCCGCCTAAGTGCAGTACTTGCAGTAACCATGGCAGCAATCCCATATGTTGCAGAAGTAGGGGAAGATTCTCTGTTCCAGTTTCGATCTCCAGACATCGACATGGAGCCTCCACCGCATTTGGTCTCTGGCATTTGCTCTGCCACAAAGGCCAACAAATCCAGACGCTCAACTGATTAAGAAAGTTAGGGTGCATGAATGCCCTATGTGTCACAGAAGTTGTGCATCTGGCCAAGCTTTGAGCGGTCACAAGAGGACTCATTCCACTCCCCCTGCTACTAATATGCACACTTATAGAAGCCATTCAAGGACTGAGCAACAGCAATTTCCACCTCCAAGTAGAACCGAGACGTTCAATTTGAACGTGCCTGCTGAAGATGCAAATAATTGTACTCAATTGCAGCAGAGTTCTGTAGTTTCTGTCAATTTAGGGGCAGATTCTACCAGTAGCACCTTTTTTTTTATGGGTACAAGCCAGGTAACTATAATAACATTAATAATTGGTTGGGTTTTAAATTATAAAGTCGAATTTTATTACTTCAGATTTAGACATTTCAATGGAGAAAACACTTTCAATAATGTTCGAACGTACTTGAATCCAGATTTACAAATATAATTAGTACAAGCATCTTCTTTATTCAGTTTAAGGATTTGATTAAATAAACTTCAACGAGTATTGCCTTCCAAAGTTCCATTCCGCACATCTCCCGTCTTCAGGAAATAGAATTTGTGAAGTGTGTGTTGTTTCATTCTCAGCTGGTAGATGTGCATGCAAGAGACACGTGGCTGAACATTGGGAAGGCGAGTTCAATTATGAGTTCCCCCACAGACAAAATAGTCCCAGGTGCAGTGTTGCCTTTACTTGTGCTTTCAATTTTCCCCCAGTTCTCCCCAGTTCAGTACTACCTTTACTTGTGCTTCCAGTTTCCCTCAGTTCTCCCAAGTGCAGTACTGCCTTTAGTTGTGATTCCAGTTTTCCCCCAATTCTCCCAACTGCAACTTCTTGCCTTAACTTGTGCTTCCTGTTTGGCCCTATTTGCCTAAGTGTAGTACTTGCAGTAACCATGGCAGCAATCCCATATGTTCCAGCAGTAGGGGAAGATTCTCTGTTCCAGTTTCGATCTCCAGACATGGACATGGAGCCTCCGCCGCATTTGGTCTCATGCATTTGCTCTGCCACAAAGGCCAAGAGATCCAGACGCTCAACTGATTAAGAAAGTTAGGGTGCATGAATGCCCTGTGTGTCACAGAAGTTTTGCATTTGGCCAAGCTTTGGGCGGTCACAAGAGGACTCATTCCACTCCCCCTGCTACTAATATGCACACTTATAGAAGCCATTCAAGGACTGAGCAGCAGTAATTTCCACCTCCAAGCAGAACCGAGACGTTCGATCTGAATGTGCCTGCTGAAGATGCAAATGATTGTACTCAATTGCAGCACAGTTCTGCAGTTTCTGTCAATATAGGGGAAGATTCTACCAGTTGGCCTCCATATGACCACCAACCTGTAGCTTACAATTCCTCTCAACCATGGTGGGTGGAGAGCCATCACCCTGGTCTTGTGGTTAGAGAGGATGAAGCAGATAGTAAATTGGGGAGCAACAGTGGTCAGAGGCCTAGACCAGGGATGCAAGCGAGCCGGTGCTTAGAGAGTATGAAGCACATGATAAATTGGAGAGCAACAGTAGATCTGTTAAAGGCCGAGATTTGGGCTACAAGAAAGTGTAGCCTACAGGTCGGTAAATGCACTTGCAATATCGAATTTTACTTTCCGGAATCCTTGCTCCTGGCCTATTGGTTGATTATAGGAAGCTTGTCTTTATACTTTTAAATTTGAGAATGGCGGTTTTGGGTGGTGTGACAGGGATTAAATTTAGTCACCATGACTTCTCCACAATGAGCTATGACAGATTTAGATAGCAGATGACAAAATGAATGCGTAATTGTTAGCTGTCTAATGGAATGAAATGGTGGCTCTTAGCTGTACTGTGGAAGAAGAGAAAGATGGTAAACAAATTCCTGAATGATAAGGTTTTTTTAATTTTTTTGTATGGTCTCAGAGCCATTTAGGTCCACAAAAAGTAATTATATTGGCCACAATAATTTCTTCTTCCATATTCCCTTTTGATTGCTTAAGTTTTAGCCTGATGTGGGTCACTGCAATTGAATTGCCTTTCTACTTACGACGACTTTTATGGCAGTTAAAGGCCCTTTTGGGCGATCCAGATAATGTATATATACAACAGGAAACAGAACAACAGAACGAATGATAACAAAATATCATGACCTTGGCTAATACTACTAGCTATTTGAGTTCATTGTCGAATTTATGCCTAAGCTCGAACAGTCCTTCAGTTCTAAGAATGTAATACTACCACATAATTAGCTTCAGTTTCCATAAGAGGGTTGCATTGACACTCTGTTTGCCTATTTTATTTTCTGGTTATTACGTGTTTTTAACCCAGCTGATGAAGCGCATCCAGCTCAGTACTGTGGACATAGTCATGGATTGATAAAGAAAACTAATTGAGAATAGGGCATTACTGGCCGGCAGACTAATCCATGCCCACATCCATCAGAGCGGATTAACACCTCACAGGTATTTAAACAACACACTTGTTAACATGTATGTTAGTTGCAGTCCTTAAATCACGCTTGGTCTAATAATAGACTCACTTTAATAATCAAATTTGGTGTCAGCCCCATAAAATCTGCAGTCTTTAATCTTGGTAAATGTTTTTAACAGTGACAGAAAATGGCAAGAACCAGAGACAGGACTGAAGATTTCAGGGACGTTGTTTGTATCATTGCATCAAAGCAGGGATTCGATAAGGTTACTAATACCTCCTTTATAATAGTACCTTGCATTTGCACTATTTTCTTAATTTATATCTTATGAATATTGGATTCCACGAGGTACCAAAGCACTAATATTACCTTTGCTAAATATCCTCCACTTCCTGTCGGAGTGATGAAGCCAGCTATAATTGAAAAACCCGCTATGGAGAAACTGATTCAACGAGCTAGTGAAGTTTGTGGGTTCGATTCCAACAAAACAGATATGGCCGCTGACGTCGAATACGGGGATTCCACTGTAAAGCATCAGAGTCCGAGTGAAACCCATGGAGATATGGAGGAATCCAGCTCGAATGAGTTCAAATATGCAGAGAATAAGCGTTCTGTAGTTGGAACGGCCATAGGAGTTGGCACCTGTTAGATGTGCTGGCAGGCGTACATGTAACGGTGGTAACGGTGGTACATGCAGTGGCAGAAGTACACCACAGGTGTATTGTAAGAGTGGTACATATGCCTTAACATAAAATGTTTAAGACTTAATGCTAACATTAATTCAGTATTAATTCATAGCGTTTGAAATGGCGTTTGAAATGGTCGTTTACCCTAAGCTTTGGCCTCATATGCCTTGGTATGAGGTCAAATAAGACGACGGAAAAATTTCATTGGCCCGTAAAAACTTGACTCAAGAAAACATTAAGCTATAAGTCATATAACTCATACAAAATCAGACAAACTAATGCTAAATCAAGACATTTCGATTACTATAATCCCTGGCCATTGCCAGATGGCAGGGACTAAAAATGAATGAAATTCGATGCGTCTCTTATATATATATATATATATATATATATATATAATATATATATTATATATATATATATATATATATATACCCACCGTGGAATACTTTATCGCTATATTCGGATGTTTCCAAAAAGGTGTGCATCCATCAAGAATGGTAAAATAAATTATTTCATTTATTTATAATTTTCTTGGTCTAACGCAAACGATTTAAACTTTGCTTTAAATTTTATGTTTTACCTATTATTTTCTAACAAACCGATAGTGATAGGTATTTGAACTATACTTCATAGATTTTATGTTTATTTATATTATTAGTCCTTGTCGTTCCCTGCATGGGACCGTGGTAATGCGAAACGAGAGTTAAGTATTATATGAGTTGTTTATTAGTCTTGGTTTGTCAATTATAAGCGAAGTTTGCAAATACATATTCATTTATCATGTTATTTTGCCTTTTCCTCATGACCAAAGCTAAAAGAATAAGTTATAATTTTTTGTTTTCCTGATATTTTCAAAGTCATAAAAATACTACCTAATCTAATGTTAGCATTAGTGGATGGCATTAAATGTTAGCTCAATTGAGCTCAGAAACATGCTTGTATATACCAACATATAAGGCAGCTAAACATAGCAGGTCACTGGCTACACTACATGGCGGTTACACTGCACAAGTCATCCATCATCTACATGTACTACTCTACTCGTAAAGCCATCTGTGATCTGCATGTACTACTTGTTAGCGAGAAATACAAGCCATCTGCATGTACAGACTACTTGTACAAACTACTTGTCAGCGAGCAATATTTCAATGTTTAGTTTCTGAAGTGCCTCTGGTGAGGTGAGGCAGGTGGAAACCTCTTCCAGTTTGGAAACATAACACAACATTAGGCAAAACCAAAACTAGCAGATGAAATTTCCCTTGCCCGGGGATATGGACTTCAATTTCCAATGCTCTATTTTCAGCTTCTGGCGATGTCATATTGAAATTGAAGTCTTCCATTTGGAGCAGAGTATAGTCAAAACCTTTTCCTTCACGATGTCGCCACATGGCCAATTGATCTTAGAGGCAATCCATTCATTCATTGGACAAGAATTTACGTAAACATCTCAAAGCAATTGCAGTACACAGGTAATACTAGAAGTTCTTATCAATATGATCTTTGTTGCCTTCCTCGCTCTCCATATGTCAAGCAAGCAATCCTTCCAAATTATTTTATTGAAATTCCCCATCATGAAGCACTTATGTCAAATACTATTTTCCCTTCTACATTTCTTTGAACGCACCTGTACTTTTGAATGAAATTATGCTTTCCTGTTCATCTCTCTGCCCTTGCAATGAAATTATGCTTTCCTATTCATCTCTGCACCCTTGCAAAATTGAACAAGGCATTCCCTATGCAGCAACTTTCCTATTTTACCAAAAGACAAAGTCAAGGCTGAGGCTCAACAGGAACAAATTATACTAGCACTATCTATAGAATCTAGTTAAAGCAATGGGTGATTGGTTTCTTGGTTCTCTAAAATCTGCTTTACTTACCTGCAAGTCTTGATCAAGTAAAAAGAGTAGAATGGGCAACTCAGGATCGCTTGTAAGCTAGACAATGAACCCACGGGTGCTGCCACTGCTGGCTAGATTACCGGCTTCAAAACTTGGCTAGGATGGCTTGAATAAACCCACGTTGGGAGATGAAATGAGATGGACCTGGACCTTCTTACTACTTCGATTTTGCGACGTGAAGAGAGGTGGAGCCATGAAAAGATATGGCTATGGAACGAAGAGGTTGAGTCGCTTAGAGAGTTCAGAGTATTCAGGATCTTATGGATGAGTTCGTTGAAGTACAAGCTGAGCGTCAGGAGCAAGGCAACATGTCAGCTCTCTCCTAAACTGAGAGCAAGCAGTCCCCTTAAGGGTTATAATTTTCTTGCAATGCAATAGAACAATTACGAGTAGGAAAGAAAATGTGTAACCTTACTCAATGACATCTATCAAAATGCATGTTGAAATATTGTCGTAATGTCTTCTTTTATAAAATTATAGGTTATCAATAGATTATAGATCTAAATATAGATTATTAATTTGATTAGATATGCATGATGAAACCACAGGATTACTACCTCATGTATGTGTTGTGAACTTCATTTTAAGCATTTTTATCTTTTCAACTACATGTTGTCGATAGGATTGAAGGAACAGAATAGAGAATTTGTGGGCACCAGAATATAGGTATGCAACACTCTCTTTAATTTTTGTTATAGCATATTTTTAAAAAAATCACTCAGTAATCCTTCAACCTTGAAATGATCAAATAGAAAGTCAAACTTGAAAATAATACTCTCAAATAAAATGTAATCAGATGAGTAAGAATAGATACAAAGATTGGCACGATGCTCATCCAACTCCCATAATGGATGGGAATCATTTAAAATCGTGCAATCGCTTAACTGCAAGTCCTGAAGATCCTGGTTGTTGAGTTCAGTTGTTCATCTTTTATCTCCATTCTTTGTCCAAATCTTTGTTTTTTGCATTCCTTCCCTCCCCTCTTCTGCCTCCTCCCAGGGTTTCTTGTGCTATATGTTAAGAGTTCCATGTCATGTTTTATATGAGTCTGTTCTAGTCTGTGCCTTGTATGAGTTTATGGTGTTTATGAGGATTGTCTCATCTGGTCTACCTGTCTATGCATGTTGTGTTGTGTGGTAATGAGTGGTGGAGGGCATATATTACATCAATATTCGAATTAGAATTCGATCCCAGCTACAGGAGATGATATTATTCACCATGGTTTTCGAATCATCTGGCGTGTGGAAGGGTTCAATCCCAACTGGGCAAAGGATATATGCTCCTCTTCAACTTTAGTAATTTGTGTGTACGTAGTCTCTTTGTATTTTCATTACTTTCCCTTTTTTATTACATTGTAAATTATATTAGTGTAGTGATATGTAGAAATTGGTTTGATTTTAGTAACTTTTAATTAAATTCCTAGACTATACTGAAGCATGGAAAGATATCATCGTTCCCCTCCCCAATTCTGTTCAATTTCTATACAATCTCCTCGATCTGTGGTTTTTGGTTGTTGGTTATAAAAGAAAAAATTCATAATACAGAGTCAACGAGGTCTACACGATTAATTCAATTTTCTTTTATAAATTATAGAGTATTAATAGATTGTAGACCTATAGGCTATTTATTTGATTAGTCATCCATGATGCAACTCTAGCGTGGGGATAGTTTGGTTTTCTTATTCAAAGCTCTAGAAATGCTACAGTTGTGGTCTGGGCAATTGATTTACCTTAGCCAACCAAGATTTGTCAACCGATTTACATTGGCCATGGGATTTGTGCCTCCTACAAGTGCTTTGAATTTCATTGCGGGATTCATTTTAAGCATTTTGATACCTTCAACTACATGATCTTGACAAGATTCAGGGCACCATGCTTTTGTCCCAATTAGTGTAGCAGATCTCAATTCATAAATGCTGGTGTTCGTGCCCAAATATCTCTATCTTCAGGTTCATCCCGGGTGGGTGACTTGTCTCGAAATGAATACATTACTTTCTAGCTTCACTAGCACGTGAAAAACTGAGTTGGGGCAAGGGAACCTCCATTGCTTGACAAAAGGTGTTGCTTCCTGTCTGACTGCCACAATTTTCTTCTCATTCCATTTTTTTATTTTTTTCTCATTTTTTCTATTGTGATTCTATTTTCTTGTGCGTGCTTGATTGTTGCTTCTGCCCTTCCCCCTTAAGGTGTTGTGCTTACAAGTTGGATTCATCAATTATCTTTGGTTTGAACCACATTATTTAATGCCAGATATGGGGTAGCAATGCTCCCAGGTATTTGATGAACGTTTCAAGTATTTTGAGAGAGACCCCTAGTTGAATTGCTCTCGTCCTTAACTTTGTCGTGAATTCCTACAATGATTTTCTTTGCCTCTGGCTGAAGTAGTGCCATATAATCTGTTGGTTCTCGTGATATCTGATTGGGTCAGTGTTCTACTTGTTGCATCACTCTCTCATGATTGTAGAACATGGCCTTCAAGCTTCAACCAGGCAAAAGCAATCTTTTGCTTCTCGGTTAGAGCAAGTCTTTTGCTTCCCGGTTAGAGCAAGTTAAACATTGACTAATTAGTGCACTGTAGGATTCTTAGGATTTCTTTGAACATTGACTAATCAGCGTCTCTATAGAATGTTTTTTCTTGCAGTGCTGCTTGTGCCAGATACAACTTCAACCAACAACAACATATGGCAGGGACTAGCTACTGCACAACCCCTCTTGTTTATAATTAAAATTCTATTTATTTTTATAAAAATCGTTTATATAGGTTTATATTTTATAATATATAATCGTTAATATTAATTCATGATTTATCATATAGTTACATGGTTTTTATTTTCAATTATAGAACATAATAATTATTACTTTATAATTGAGGTTTTTGGGGGAGGTCTTGAGAGCTAGGGTTTGCAGAAGAAATTAAGTGTTGGGCACCATGGAGGGGCGTAAGGGGGGGAGTATCACTCCCTCCTATAGTCGCAGCAAGTACTCTACAGTTGCGGCAAGAAACGTCTGGAGGCTGAAACGAGTTTCTTAGGAGGAGGAAAACAGGACAACAGAGATGCACACGAGTAGGAGAACAGGCGGGAAGACGTCAGAAGAGAAAAAAGAATAGAGGAAGATAATTAGAATGCAGAAACAAAAAAAAAAATGGACCGTGTAAGCCTAGGACAACAATCACACCCAGAGTGGTGTTGAGTGATCCAGCAGTACTGGTGCATAGGGATCACATGGCGACTTATGCAGTCATTTGTAAATTCATTAAGTTATGGCCAACAGAGAAGGCTTTATAGGCATGGATAAAGAATCACTAGAAACCTAAAGGGGACATAGACCTACACCTTGGATCAGATGGTTTCATCACTGTAGTATTCACTGACATTGAGGATAAAGACAGGGTGTTTGAAGGAGGACCCTACTTCTATGTTGTTGCGGGCCTCTATATGCGGCCTTGGGTGATGAATTTTGTCCTAGAGTGAGAGACTTTCACTTCAGTCCCGGTTTGGGTAAGACTCTACTCTTTACCATTGGATTATTGGCAGCCAGAATCATTAACAACAATAGGAAATAAACTAGGGCATTTTGTAAAAATATCTGAGGCCACTAGGCGGGGGAAGTACACATGCTTTCCCATATATGCATGGAGATGGATCTCTCTAGAGGTCTACCAAATGAAGTGATTATGAAAGTTTTTGATGAAGATTGGGTACAAGCGGTGGACTATGAGCATGTTCCTTTCAGATGCCACAAATGCCATGAACATGGGCATCTATTCAGGGACTACCCTCTAAACAAAATAGAGAGTAGAACTAAAGCTATCTCGCGGAAAGAAACTAATAGCTTTCACAAAGTGGGAAATAAAGGTAAAGGAGGGATAACGTTTAAAAAAAATCAACAAGGAAAGGTAGACAAGCCAGAATAGGTTCAAGGTACTAGAGGAAGAAGAGGAGCTAGATTAGGCAAATCAGATTCTGGACAACCCAGGGGAGAAGGAAAAGGACGAAAACATGGAGGACACACATGGAAATAACCAACAAAAGGAGGATATGCTAAGTACCATGGAACTTGATAAGGACCAAGAGATGTCCCCGAGTGAGGTGGAAATGAAGGACCATGAACTGTAGGATTTTCTCAAAACGAAGCATCTAGATCTGGAAAAATTCCTGGAGCAGGGAACCACTAAAGGAATGGATTCACTACCACAATAGGAGTTCAATAAAGTGCAGCAGTTGTTTCTGTGGAGAACTTAAGAAAAAGGGTTGGGAGTCAAAATAAAACTTGAGATTCAAGACAGTGAAGGTGTGAAAACTATGAAGACCACATCGAGACTTGCTCCTAGGAACCCTGGCAGGAAAAGGGGTAGGAAGAAACAAAACAAGTTGTTGATAGAATGTGGAAAACTGATGATATATTCAAGTAAGATGAAGACCTAACCAGTTACTCTTTTACAAATCTTTCTTAATGAAGCTCAAAACTTGGAATATTAGGGGTCTAGGGAGTAACAGGAAACAAAGGAATCTTAGCAATAGAATGAAAGAAGAAAAACCAGATATGATTTTCATCTAGGAAACTAAATGTTTAGTAGAAAAAATAAGAGAAATTCACAGCAAATGGCTGAATAGATATGAATTTCTAGAAGTCAAAGCAGACAAAATAGCAGGAGGTATTCTCACACTTTGGAACCCCCAGAAACTAGGTATCTTGGATGCTCAGGCATCTAGGAACTATTTATCAGTGGTTATTAAACCTTTGGGAGACAGAGAAGTTTATTTAATCACAAAAAGTGACTAAGTGTTGGCTTGATTTTGCAAGCACACTAGTCGGTTGTAATATTGAAATTATGATATTTTATATATTATCGGGCAGACTGTTCGGGAGTTGCCCCTCCCCTTTATATCGTGCAATTATTGTTTTATATTGTTGTTGATAATGATTAAGTATGGGTGGTCATTGATATAAAGGATTAATGCTTTTTACTTAGTTGAGAAACACAAACTAAGTACTGGTTGTGAATTAGGCGTAGTCCTCACACTTGAGTATTGTTAAAAAGAAAAAGTGGGGTGGTGCCGCACCTCGTCGGCACGGTTGGAAGACTACCATAGGGTCGGGGGCGTGAAACCCACAAATCCTAAGTAATATGTATGTCCGTTCTTGATCAACTTTGAAACAAACTATATTTCTGGGGAATGTGCCTTTAATATGTATGTTTTTTTGTTTATTTATTTATGGTGGGGAGGTATTGGAATTTTTTTTAT
>APFE030750574.1:0-13134 GCA_000404065.3 Pinus taeda | reverse complement strand
AGATACTCCGAAATTGATCGATTTCATAGCTGTCGAGATCTTGTTTCTGTGACTGCTTCTGGTTCCAATATAATTTTTTCCTTCCTCGTCAAGTTCTGGCAATATTGTTTGAACTGGGAGCTTGTCGCCTATAACCTTCTTTAAACATGAAACATGGGAACCTGGGTGCAATCGAGAAGCTGCAGGAAGCTCCAATTTGTATGCCATAGTACCAATCTTTTGCAACACCTTGTACGGACCATAATACTTTGGTGATAATTTATTATCCTTCTTAGCTTGCTTGAGGGACATTTTGCTTATATGGTTGTAGCCGTAGGAATACCCAATCATCTAAATCAAAACTTCTTTCACTGTGATGTTGATCTACCTGTTGTTTCATTCTATTCTGTGCCAACATGAGGTTATCCTTTAAGAGTTTGAGGACTTGTTTGTTGATGTTCGATGTGATGTTCCACTGCCTGAACCTTAGAATTTTCTCTTAAATATGATGTGATGGATGGTGGTTGATACCCATAAAGTGCCATAAATGGGGTCATTTTTTTTGTTGTATGGAAGGAAGTGTTATACCACCATTCAGCCAGAGGCAACCATTTGACCATTGTGTCTGTTTATCAGATACAAAGCAACGAAGATATCCTTCCAAACATGTGTTTACTATCTTAGTTTTCCCATCAGATTGAGGATGATAAGATGAGCTATGAGCTAACTGAGTACCAAGACAAGAAAATATAATTCCTGTCCAAAAATTTCCAGTGAAAATGGAATCTCTGTCACTACAATAATCTTTGGATTTCCATGTAGCTTTTGAATTTTTTCCATAAATGCCGTGGAAACTGTACTGGCTTTAAAGGGATGTGATAATGCACAAAAGTGTGCATACTTGGTAAGTCTGTCAACTACCACCATGATGACACTCTTTCCCTCAGACTTGGGTAAAACCTGTGATAAAATCCATTGAAACCTCCTCCCAATGTTGGCTTGGAATGGATGAAGGTTGTAATAGACCCATTGTCTTAATTATTTCAACTTTATTTTGTTGGCAAACCAAACATTCCGCCACAAACTTTTGAATATCTGAATTTAAGGGCCATCCAAAAAATTCCCTTCTTAACTATGGTAAGCTTTTTAAAAATCCTGAGTGCCCTCCTAAGGGAGAAAGTGTGCAAATTCCATAAGATCCTTTTTTTTTTAGCTGGGATTCTTACAGAGGTATAAGCGATCTTTGTCCCCATAAAGGTTCATTTTTTCCAGCTAAATGTATCAGACGTACTGGAATCTTGTTGTAACTTTCGAATAAGTGCCCACACTTCTTCGTCATTCTTCCATTCCTCCCTTGCTTCGTTTATTCATCTGGTTGGATAATAGAAATGGCACACAACAATGCTTCCACATCCTCATCCTTTCTTGAGAGTGCATCTGCCACCACATTTTGCTTTCGTTTTTTGTAGATGATTTCAAAGTCATAACCCAACATCTTTGTGACCCACTTTTGTTGCTCTTCAGAGGATTATCTTTGTTCTAAAAAGTATCTAAGGCTATCATGATCTGTTTTTACCTTGAAGTGTCTTCCCATTAGGTAGGGTCGCCATTTCTTAAGTGCATGGAGTATTGCCAACATTTCCTTCTCATAAATAGCTTTGTGTAAAACTTTCCCTTGATTGGACGACTTTCAAAAGCAATGGGTCTTTCATCTTGCATTAAAACAGCACCAATTCCATTTCCTGAAGCATCACATTCCACAATGAAGGTTTTTGTGAAATCCGGTGTAGCTAAGACCGGTGCTTGGCACATTGCCTCTTTAAGATGTTCGAAGGCCTTTGTTGCTTATGGAGTCCACGAAAATGCATCTTTCTTTAATAATGTTGTTATAGGTGCTGCTATTCTCCCATAATTCTTAACAAACTTGCAATAATACCCTGTCAACCCGAGAAATACTCACAGATGCTTTATGGATGTTGGGATTTTCCATTCCTTAATGGCTTAAATTTTGCTAGGGTCTACCTTAACTCCTTCATGAGATACAATATGACCCACATATTCCACCTCTTGTACTCCAAAGAAACATTTGTATCTTTTTGCATATAATTGTTTCTCCTCTAGTAGTTGTAGCACCCTCTCAACATGTTCAACATGATACTTCCAAGAGTTTTTGTAGATTAGTATATCGTCAAAAAATACTAACACAGATTTTCTAGGGAAGGGTTTGAAAATGTAATTCATCAAACCTTGAAATGTAGAAGGTGCATTAGTAAGGCCAAAAGGCATGACCAAAAATTCATAATGACCCTCATGAGTTCTAAATGTTGTTTTTGGAATGTCTTCAATCTTCATTCGAATTTGATGACATCCTGAATGAAGATCCCACTTGGTGAAGTAAATTGATCCATGCAATTCATCCAGTAATTCATCAATGGTAGGAATGGGAAACTTATCTTCAATAGTGAGCTTGTTGAGCTCCCTATAATTCAGACACATGCACCATGATCCATCTTTCTTGTGCACCAATACTACCGGAGCAGAGAAAGAACTTTGACTAGGTTGAATTATACCAGCCTCTACTATTTCTACAACCATACGTTCAATTTCACTCTTTTAGGCACAGGGATATCTGTAAGACATGATGTTTGGAGGAACACTTCCTGGAATCAGATGAATAGCATGATCATGATCACAAATAGGTGGGAGACCTTTGAGAGTCTCAAGGAATGATTGTCCAAGACGTTTTGGAGATCTATAGAAATAGATGATTCCAATGTGCAAAACATCTAGCGAACATAATTGTGCAACTACACCTCTTTGTTCCTTTTTTAGAAGCTTTGTCATACCATTAGAGCTTATTATGTTTCCCGGTTTCACTGAAATACCCCTTAATTCAACTTCCTTTCCTTCACAGAAAATTTCATGAAATGTTCTTAAAAATTAAAAGCTATTGTACCCAAGGATTGTAGCCATTGGACTCCTAGTACAACATCAACACCTCCCATTGGAATGGAAAACATTAGGCTAGTCAATACATATTCTCCCATGGATAGCTTGCTATTATGGCACTTTCTAGAGAAAATTATCGTTCCTCCATTTATAACCATCACTTGACACTCTGGTGCTGGATATAGGAAGCAATTCAATTATTTTGCTACCTTACAAAGAATAAAATTGTGGGTACTTCCTGAATCAATCAACACTATTACCTTTTTCTTCTTGATTTGTCCTTCTATTTTGATGGTTTGAGGAGTGGTAATTCCATCCAATGCATTACAAGATATGGTCGGATTCATTTCTTCTTTATCTAGACATTGTTCCTGGAGTATATCCTCTTCTTTTGAACTTTCTTGCTCCTTTTCTTCTCCCTCTTCACAATCTATGTAGAATAATTTTTTCTTAGCGCACTTATGACCTTTAGTGTATTTGCTATCACAACTGTAACAAAGCCCTTTTGCTCTTTTTTCTTCCAATTGTTGTGGTGTCAACCTTATAGGTTCTGGAAGACTAGGGGTAACAACACTTCCATCTTTATAGTTGTGAGTGGTATGCTTCCTGGTTGCCATAATTTTTCTTTTCATTTTTCTTGCTAACTTGAATGCCTTCTCTAATGAATAAGGTTCCCATATGCGAACATCATGTTAGATATTATCCTTTGAAGTCCCTATGGAGACATCAATCCTATGCTTCTCTGGAATATTTTTTACCCTTATGTTCAATTTTTGGAACTCCTCAGTGTGCTCCATTATTGAACCCTTTTGTTTGAGACTGATCAATTGGCTAAAAATGTGTCGCTTTTGTATCTTCATAATGTGCTGTCAATTCTTTCGTAAAAATTGCCCAAGTGATAATTTGTTTATGAGAGCAAAACCATTGATACAATACAAACTGATTTGGTTCCAAATATAAAGTTGCAATACGCACCTTTTGTGTGTTTTGCACATTATTGAGATCGAAAATTTGCTTCATCTGTAATATCCATGTTGCGGGATACTTGCCATCAAACTTGCTCATATCGATTTTTGGAATATGGTGGGTCTTCGATTCTACATTAGAGTGTATGAAATCATGACTAACATTTCTTTTGTTCGCATCATGAGTATCTTTTACTACCCTTTCACCATTAGTAAGTATTTCTTGTAGAAAATTTGTCAAATCTGCCATGCCTATCTTCAAATTTGTCTTCGAATCATCCATCTTAGCTTCCACGCCCTTTATCTTAGATTCCATGCCATTTATCTTAACTTCTGTTAGCTTTTGTGAGAGTGACATTTGTTGCACTTGGTCTTGTAATTTTGATATATCATGTAGCATTTCTTTTTCTTCTTCATGAGTCATGCTAGAGCTTTCAGGTTGCTTACTAGGTGTTTGCATTTTCTTTCCTTGGGGCATCAATTACCGATAATAATGCTCTACTATGCCCTTTGAATTGCTTCAAAATAATTTTTCATACCAAGCTTAAGCAAAAATTAAAAAAAATCTACACAACTCTTTTCACTTTGTAGGAGCTCGATATTGCCTCTGATGTATCTCTGTAATTTCGAATCATCCAGTTCTAAAATTTCGACCTGCAGTAGCCTTTTGTGTCCTCTTTCCAATGCAACCAGTCTGATCCAAATTGGATTATCCAAGGAAGAGTTATGCCAAATCTCCCACAGTGACCTGATTATAGACTAGTTCAGTAGAGCGAACTTCTATGACATGCCATGTGTCCTTGTTTCAACCTTTGGCTCTGAAAAATATATACAAGAAAGTACACTCTGTTCTCTTTCTGTACCTTTTGACGAAATTTCAATCCGATGCTCAGAGAGAAAGTTATGATGATTTTCTCTAGGTCACCTGTTTGGAATGTAATTCAAGAGTCTGCAAAAAGACCAACTTCCTCAGATCCTATCTTCGCAAATATAGCGCAAAAAGCTCTGAAATTCGGACCCGAGGTTCAGTGCGATTTTGTTTCAAATGAGTTTTTTTCGCTTCTAAAACGTCGCAGAAAAAGTTATAGCGAAAATGCCATGATGACCTATTTGGAGCAGCGAAACCCTAGAATCCAAAGCTCTGATACCAAATGTTATGAAACCAGCTCACAAAAAGATAGATCAACGCCTTAGAATTCAGCCTCTTTGAGGGGGCAACCTCCTTTACATTACACAAATGAATGATTCTTGGATGATTCAAATGACAAAACCTCCTTTCTATATATAGGAGTCTAAGGAGTCATAATATAACCTAGTCGACCTAACAGTGATAATATAAAGGCACAAAAATAACAATAGAGGGATTCTATGGGGCACAGTGATAACAATATGGGGGCAATAGGGGCACAACAATATTAATAAGAGATACAACTACAATAGTAATGGGGTAATCACTAGTATTATGGGGACCTAACAACGATTTCGATATAATTTGAAGTTCGGTAAAAAGGATTTTGTCGAGTTTTTCATTGTTTACTGTGTATTTGGGATCTTGCCCAATATGCTAATGCGATGCGATATAATGCCTAATGGCAGACCCTATAGGGATTTTAGGGGCGATTGAATGGGATTTCAAGTCTGAAAATCACACCCGATAGTGTATTTTGCAGACATTCTCTGTGTAATGGGATTTTATCAATTTTTGGGTTTTTGCTTATGAGAAGACCCTAAAACCTCTGTAACCGCTCCTGATCATCATGCCATGCTGCAAGCAGGTGTTTTTACAGGCAATGATGCATTTGGAGGCCATGGAGCCGCAGAGCTAGATGGTCAGTCGAACTGACAAGGAGCAGGGATGCTGCAGAGGCACAAAGAGATGATGATACACAGAGAAATGTCTGGGGTAGCTAAAAAGCCGGAAAAGTACCTCAAAGGAGCCAAAGAGCACGATTGAGGGGAAAGCCAGCAAAAGTTGAAGGTAGAAGTAGAAGCAAAAGAGGGCAGAAGAGCGAAAAGCTGAAGTGTAGGGCAGCTGAGGTAGCCTTGGAGTCACTTGGAGGTCAAGTGGAAAAACAGAGAGCAGAAAGTTGCTAAGATAGTCGCTTGGAGATCAAGCGGATTGCTGAGAGCTTAGAGAAGGCAGAGCCGAAGAGCTAGAGCCAGAGGCAGAGTCGAAGAGCCAGAGCCAAAGCCAAGAGCTAGAGCCAAAGAGCCAGAGCCAGAGCTAGAGCCGAGAGTCAGAGCGAGAGCGCAGAGGCAGAAAGCCGAGAGCTTTAGAGCCAGGGATAAGATGGTGTCTAAACCCATTGTGTTCTGTGTAAACCAATGGAGTTGAGCCAGGAGCCTGTAAAAAGACTTATACCATAATTCCAGAGAGCCTAGTTGAGTTGACTAGAGTTCACGGAGACGTAGCCCAAGAGTTTTGGGTGAACTTCTAATTAAGTTGTTGTCTTATGTGTTTTTTTTATGGCTGCATTGTTTACTGTTATATGTATGTTATATCAACATAAACAAAAGAATTTTAAAGCACATAAACAGTAAAAAATAAACATAAGCATACACCTATTTTCAAGCATTATTAATTCCACATTTGGTTAATCATAAAGACTTGGGAATAATTTAAGCTTTGGAAGTGGGAGAGGTTCTTGTAAGTTCACAAGAAGCTTTTAAGAGCCCCATTTTCAGATCAGATGGCATCAGAGTCTGAGATTGATTAACCCCACCTTCAAAGAAGGTTATATCAGATTGCTTGATTGACAGAGCAAAGATTGCTTGTCTGTAAGGTGTTTGGGTAGTCAAGGATTGATTGTCTGATGGATTGTATGCTTGTTGCAGACTGACTATTATGTGAGTTTGCAGAGGTGAAGGGAAAGCTAGTGATAGCTCAGTCCAGGAAGGACAAGAAGGAAGAAGAGCTGAAGGCATTCTTCTTATCCCAAAGGACCTCAAGGCAATCCTTGAAGCACAAAAGGTTTGTTGCAAAAGGTTGTTGAATAAGTTCTTTGTTAATCTTGTTTGAAGTTCTTTTGTTCGTTGGTATAATGACAACTTCCACAAGTGAGTCCTCAAATTCTTCTTTTTTCACAAGAGTCTTTGATGAAGACATGAAGGAAGTTTTGGCCACCATGATGGATATGGTGAGAGAAATGTATGAGGATGGAAGGAAAAGCAACATACTTAGAGAGCAGTTGAATTCTGTGGAGGAAGAAAAGCAGTTTCTTTCTGACAAATTGCAGGAGATGGAGAGGCAACTTTATATTGCAAATGTGAACCTGGAAAGGATGCATGAGTTGGAGGCACAACCCTTTGTTGCACAAGAAGCCTTGGTCAAATATCAGCTTGAAGAAGAGGTAAATAATTCCAGTTTGTCTTCAATTTCTTCTAGGAATGCTTATATTGGTTCTTTTGAAAAACATGCCAAAGGCATAGGTTCCAAGCTAATGTCCAAGATGGGCTATGAAGGAAAAGGCTTGGGTAGACATGCACAAGGTATTGTTGAGCCAATAATAATTGAGGAAAGGCCTAAGTATTTGGGTCTTGGCTATGGACAAGCTTATGGAGAAAGTTCCAAAGCTACCATGAAGACCATTGAAACAACTTCAAGGAGTTGCATTGCAGGTCTTCCACCTCAAGAGTGAAGATTGTATTTAGGAGGAATGCAATAGCTTGAAACATCAATTGCAGGATGCAGGTGTTCAGAAGCACACACTTGAACCAGAGAGTTGTGGAAACTCTAAAAGCCTTGAAAGGATTGATGGTGTGCTAAAGGGAGCCACTTTTTTATTTGCTTCACCTCCACATGAAGGCAATAAAGGTGAAAGAGAAAGGTTAAATATGGTTCTAATCATCTTTCTTTTGATTTTACAAAGCATGATAAATTTCCACATAGATATGGGAAAAGAATTGCATGTTCCTTTTGTGGTTTGGATAACCATAATGTTTCTAGATGTTGGAAGAAAATGACCACATACAGGAAACTTTTGAATGAAAGGAAGCAAGAAGCCAAAGGTCCATTGGATAAGGCAAATCATGTTGTCAAGAGGATGCACATGCAGTGCACTTACTGCCATAAGCAAAGGCATCTTGTTGAAAAGTGTTGGACTCTGAATCCAACAATGCTTCCACAAAAGCTGAAGAAAGTGGAAAGAGAAGATGGCAGAAATGGAAAGGAAGTTTCCATGAATGATGTGTCTCAGAATGATTCACATGTTGATGCTGATGTGCAGACAAAGGTAGTACCTTTGAAAGGGATTGGTAAGAAACGGTTAGAGTTCTTATCCGATTAAGATTGCATGTCTATTGATGCATCTATTTGCATTTCTTTGTTAATGGAATGCAAGTTGTAGGATTTTACCAAAAAGGTGAATGGAGAAGTTGAGTAGGAGACTCACTTTGTTGCTACAACATTATATTTCATTTTAGCTTCGAAAGTACAGTGTGCTTAAGCAAAAGTTGAAAGATGAAATGCATGCATGAGCTTGATGTGCATGAACATAGGGATGTTGATGATCTCCTTGTTTTTGAACATGTATGTGTAATTAACTTGTAGGGTTGATTGCTTTGACATGTATGTGATGTAATGTTGACTTGGGAGAATTTAACTTGGTCTCAAAGATGGTGATAATGGTGAAGTGTTTCATCTTTTGAAAAAGAGTCCTAATGGTCTTCTTCTACATGCTTGATTTGAAGGGTCATTTGTTTAATGACATGTTTCGTGGGCTTGTTATCTAGTCCATCATTTGTATGCAGATGTAAGACATGGAGGTATTCACAACATGTGAAATTTGTTTTTTTTGTTGAAGCGAAAGTTTAGTCGATCCAGTTGTTGTCTGTATTTCTGTTGTTGTTAATAGTTGTTGTTGACAGCTTTTCAAACAGGTACAAATGAAAGTTTGTGGAGCAGATGTACTTCACATTTGTTTGAACCACCTTGGATCAATGATCAAGGCAGAGAAGTTCAAACCACCTTCTATGACCATTTCAGCAGAAGTTCTGCAGGAAGGCAAGGAGGAATGCAGTTCTTCCCTGGAGGACCAACACATTTAGGAAGGAAAGTGGTCAAAACTTTGGTTTAGAGGCACTATGCAAAGGCAAGTTTATCGAGGTTGAAAGAAGAGGGTATTGTTACTCTCATTTACTGTTCAGATCAGTATATTAGTCTTTTGGAGACCAAAAGTTCTTTTAGTGGGAAGGCGTGATCCAAAATGGATTTTGGATAGACAACTAAGTCTAAGTGTTCCTCACAGAGGAAAATGAAAGTCCAAGGAAGTTCCTGGAAACAGCCCCATGGCAGAGATTTTTTTATTCTGAATCTACTGCAACTTGAATGGACAGAAATGGACTTAGGATGTAGAAGTTATCGTAGAAAGAAGATGCCCTTTGTTCTTTGGAAAAAGAGGCAAAATCCCCTAAAAAGGGCAAAAAACCCTTACAAAGGGAAAATCACATCAGAGAAGGGTCCAAGAGGCGGACTTAAGCGGAAAGGGAAGAGACCCCTGATCCCCGATCTCCGATATATCGGGTCGAAGATAGGCCTGTGTGTGATGGCAAGACCCCGGGCCGATGCGATATTGCGATCGCCGATATCGGCGGATCGACGTCAGCGATGCCACAAGGCAAAGGATGGACCCCCGGGTTAACATGACTTGCAATTGCGATATATCGCATCGCAACGTCGCATCGCAGCGATGTAAAAGGGTTGATAACGCCGGACTCGATGGACTTTATAGGCGCGGTTCAATAAGTTTTGAGTTCCGGTAAAAGGGACTTTTTTGTGTATTGGCGCATTTCGGCATGAAAACCAAAATACAAAGGAAAGACGCCCGAAGCGATAAAGCGGACCTAAAAGGGAATTATAAACGCAATGCCATGTTATTTGAGTTCCGATAAAGCGGGATTTTGGGCGGGCCTTGTTGAAATTGGGTACCGGAGGACAGGTGGTTCCCTAAGGGTTTGATCTTTAGCCTAGGGAAAAGTGTCCAAAAGAATTTAATTTTTCTCCTAAAGTGACATTATAATTTTTATAAGGTCAAATATAATTTAAAAGTGACTTTAAGTGATAAAGTTACTAAAGTCTAATTTTAAAGTGACTTTAATAAAGTCAATGTAAATTAGAAATGAAAAGTGACTTTGGAAATTAATGACTAAGTGGGTCTTTATTAAAGTGGGGTGAATTAAAAAGAATAGAAAGTGAGATTTAAATGAGCATTTAATCTCAGCCCTTGATCTCAATCTATTTCAGCCATTGGATTTAGGGATCACCCAAAGTCACTTAGGTCATTTAAAGGAGAAAAGGAGGAAAAGGTCATTCATTCTTTCATGAGCAGATTGAGAGAAGGAGAGCAAGAGAGCAAGGGAGATTTCTGGACAGGGAGGAGAAGGAGACAACAGCTTGGCACACATTCCAAGGCAACAGTTTAACAAATCCGTACAGCTGAGTGAGCACACTGTAAAAGGCAGATTTTTGGGCACGATTTTCAGGAGGACGTAAAACAGATTTTCTGCACAAAATCGAGGGCCGTACAACAGATTTTCTGCATAGAAATCGAGGGCCGTATAGCTGATTTTTTTGCACAGAAATCGAGGTCCGTACAGTAGTCCGTACAACAGTCGTACAACAGTTTTCCAGGGCACGGAAAACGAGATAAGTTGTAAAGTTTGCTTGCTGAATTTTTGCTGAATATTTCTCACTGTAAAAAGGCATTTTCAGAAATAAAGAAGGGCTCTCGAGTTGGTTTTCCTCAAGAGTTGTAGGGGGTTTTTCCAGGGTCACCTTGACCAAAAATCACTGTGTTTAAATGTGTTAAATCGCTGTTTGTACCTGCTGATTTTTATTTTTGCGTTTTCCAACGTTCTGTAAAATTTCCAGAATTTGTGTTTTCAGCAATTTTATTTATTTATTTTTTTCTCCAGTTGTTGAATGTATGGATATGGGAAAGGGCATTTAACTATATGGGAGAAATAAGGTGAAACTGAAAACTGGGGTGGGAAATGAGAAATTTTTACATGGTATCGGAGCTTGAGTGCTGAAGTGCAGTTTTGGACAGTAAGGAGGAAAATTACAGTCTGCTGATTTTTCACTTAGAAAATTCCAGCAAGCTGATTTTTCACAAACAACAGTTTTATCTTTACTATAGCAGTGCTATTTTTCAATTTTAGGACAGCAGGATGTCATTGGGATTGAGGGTGGAGGATAGGCTGGATAGGCATACAAATTGCAACGTTTGGAAGGAGAGAATGCAGAGTATCTTTGAGGAGGCAGAAGTCTGGGACATCATGGTGCATACCACACAGAACCCTGTTGTTGTGCTTATTGATGCTACTCAGTTGGCTGAGTATAATAAAAAGAACAACAAGGGTAAGAGACTAATTCTAGACGGAGTCAAAGACCATTAAATTCCTCATATGAGAGGAAAGAGAAATGCCCATGAGATGTGGACAGCATTGTCCAATCTCTACCAGAGTACCAATGAGAACTGGAAAATGGTCCTGAAGGAGAAGCTAAAGACCATTAAGATGGGTAATGATAGTGTAGCTAGATATCTCACAAAGATTACTAATGTGAGATGAGTTGGCAGCGATTGGAGAGGCCATTCCACCCACTGAGTTGGTGCGGATTGCGGTAAATGGCCTCCCCCGTTCATGGATGAAATTTGCTGATGGGGTTTGTGCACGTGAGACCCTTCCCACATGGGAGAGGTTTTGGGATGATTGCATTCAGACAGAGATCAGGAAAGCTCAGCTTGGGGCAGCCAAGCCAATTGAGCAGGATGAGAATGTAGCACTGATGGCAGGAGGCAAGAAAAGCAAAGGGAAGAAGCAGGCTTCCACAAGCAGTGGTGGGGGCAAAGGCAAAGGTAAAGGTAAACAGGTAAACACACAGAAGGACTATTCCAAGGTGAAGTGTTGGAATTGTCAAAAGATGGGACACTATGCAGTTGTGTATCCGCAGAAGAAGAAGAAGAAGGGGAAAGACCAAAGTTTGGCAGCATCAACAGAAATTGAGGACTTTGCAAGTCGTTTTGACCGGGAGTTTGCATTCACTATGTGTGAGTCCTCTGGTGCAGGATCACCTGCCATACAGGTTCAGAGGGAGCAGGCTTTTCCCTCGATTAGCGGAGCATCTACAGGTATCTGGTATGTAGACAGTGGGGCTTCACGTCATATGACAGAAGTCCGTGAGTACTTCTCGGAGCTTTCAGAGAGTGGCACTGATATTGAGGTAGTACTCGGTGATGACAGAGTTGTTAGAGCAGTCGGGGTGGGGACACTGACATTTCAGAGGGAATCCAAACCTCCCTTGAAAGTGACAGAGGTTCTTTATGTGTCGGGGATGAGGAAGAACCTCATATCTGTCTCAGCGTTGGAGGACAGAGGATATGAGGTACTGTTCAAGGGAGGACAGGTGTTGATGTATCCCAGGGGCGCTCCAGCGGAGTCAGCTAGAGTGATAGGTGTACGCCATGCAAAAGTGTATAGGTTTGCATTCCAACCCCTTTTGGCATTGAGTAGTAGTACCGACAGCAGAGCTAGCAGTTCTGAGCAGTGTGAGATTTGACACCGCAGGATGGGACATATGTATCATGGAGCCTTGAGGACCTTGTGGGAGATCACTACAGGTATGCCAGATTTCAGTACTGATCACTTTGATACTTGTAGAGGATGTGCTATGGGCAAGTTTGCCAAATCCCCTTTTCCCAGCAGTGACAGCAGAGCGACTGGATACTTGATTTGATACATTTTGATGTGAGCGGTCGGATGTCTCATGTTTCCTTGAGTGGATATGAGTATTATGTTTTATTCATTGATGATCACTCCAGGAGGACCTGGATTTATTTCTTGAAGACCAAGAATGAGGTCTTCAAGCGGTTTCAGGAGTTCAGAGCTCTTGTGGAGACACAGACAGGTCGGAAGATCAAGTCCCTGAGGTCGGACAATGGAGGAGAGTACACCCTTGGAGAGTCTGTTGACTATTGTGCGGAGGCAGCATTAGGAGGGAGTTCATTGTTCCTTACAACCCCCAGCAGAACGGGGGCGGAGAGGAAGAACAGATCCATCATAGGGCTGCCAAAGCCATGTTACATGATCAGGGGTTGCCATTGTTTTTGTGGGCAGAGGCCTGCAACACAGCTGTTTACTTGCAGAACAGGAGTCCGCATCGTGCCTTGGGGCACATGACTCCGGAGGAGGGTTTCTCTGGGAAGAAGCCTGATATTGGTCATCTTCATATCTTTGGATGCAT
>APFE030750562.1:83457-108829 GCA_000404065.3 Pinus taeda | reverse complement strand
AACGCGTCGACAAAGGTCTTCTTTATGTGATTTGCGCCGAATCTCTTCTTATAACTATGATGGATCACAGAAGCCTCAATTCTACAATAACAATAATAATTAAAAAAATAATAATAATAACAATTAATTAATAAATAACAAATAAATAAATAATTGATATCAACTAGATAAATATAAATTTCAAATAAATAAATCACATAAAATAATATATAACACCCAAATTTTTTTCTGATTTTAAATCATGAATAATAATTTTATTATTAAAAAAATTAAAAATTAATTAATTAATTAATAATTATAAATGCCGACATTATAACACAAATAGTTATCAAATTTCCTTTTTAAACAACTATTTATAGCTCCATTATTTTCAAGACTCTCTTCTCAAAATACTGATCTCATTGCCCTGATGATGGACTTACCTAGCTAGTCCGAAACATTGGTTTCATAAAAGGTTCACATGTTTTCCACTCACATAACATTCTTCTAGCCTGTATGGAATCTCTTTTTAATACTTATAATATTGATAGAAAATTTATCTCTGAGATGTAGAATAGTTGGTGATATGTTAATATACTTTTGTGAAGGTCGAAAAATTATAGGTATAAAAAAATTTAATAATTTTGATGGTTGGTGTGGTTTAGGGTAGGTGCAATCTTTGAGTGGTTTTGAGGACTAAAGTTCTTAGCCAAAGTTTAGTCTTGCAAGTCCCAAACAAACTAACAAACAAACACACACAAAAAAAGATATTATTAGAAAATTATGGTTTATTATCAATATTATTGTATTATGATTTATTTGTTGAGATGAAATATTATGTAAATTAAGAAGATAGTACATGGCTTTGCATGTCATTTTTCAAAATTAAACTCGAGTGCAAAGGATAATATCATTCCTCCCAACTAATTATTTAAATTAAACCTAATTAACAACAATTCATCCCTCCCTGGATGGGGTATTAGAAATTAGAAAAGGTGGGGAGCGGGTCGTCATCGTCCCACCAACCCACATGGGCAAGGGATGTGGAAACTAGCCCTCATAATCCCTATATCTATGGAACTTCAAATGACACAGGGGTAATCCCCACTCCATCTTGTGATGCTTAGTACATGTTTGAATTCACTTGCACTCGCGAATTTTTTATGGCCTCCAATGCATGTAAATAATTATCGCACCTCTTTGCATGCCTGGCTACCCAGCGTGACTGGTTCATCGATGCAACTCATTATGGAGATTTTTAGTTGATTTTCCAATGGAGGTCACTCACATCAAATTACAGGGCAATCTTTTGCATGATTCTCTCTCGTTCAACAGTTTCAATTTAGTATTGTGTAGCAAACTCGGCGAATGGGGTAGAATTTTTGGCCTTTCATTCATGACAAAGGCATTATATTTAGCCCCTCCCAAAATGTTAAGCTATTTAGATGGAAGCAAGGGGAAGCCTTACTATTTCGAGTCCCCATTTATTGGAGCCCACGTCTCAGGGATTTAGGCTAGTAAAGTCGGTAAGAAGTGGTGTTTTCCTTTGTCACCCCGACCTCTTCCATCTCCAATTATTGGCAGGGGTTTATTTCCGAATTTAGGAAGTGCCTTGGGAAAGTGTTTCCAAGTCCTACAATTTTATTTGGCTCCCATCTACTTAGATTCGCAACCATTGTCTCTTTTCATGGTCTTACATTTATCCTTAGTTCTTGTCTAGAGTCTTCTAGTTCCTCGAGTCTTGATGAAACTCTAGGTGGTTTAGTTTTGTCTTCCTCTCCAACACAAGGGGGGTTGTACTTCTCTACGAATTCCCTTGGGTTTCCTCCATTAGGTAAGGCCCCTCATGAGGCCACTATCCCCCAAGAATCTCACTTCTCCTCTCATTTCTATTCTAACCTTAGGGTAACACTCATCTTTCCCTAGAAAGGTTACTCTCTTCGAGTAGAAGATGTGCCTCATCAGTGCACCCATGTTCATTGTGAGGTTGCCTATTATCATAGCCATGGGGAATGTGGGCATACTATGGTCAAGTTAGGGAAGAAACTTTGGCTACACTATTTCGGGAGCTCACTTCCCAACCAATCTAGGCAGAGATTTCTCATAAAGAACAAAAGATATCCAATCAGAGATGTATTCTCTCATACACATAAGTTCTTGCAAGTGTCGCAAACTGGGTTCCTGATTTCGAGCACACATGTGGTCAGTACAATCAATATATTTACACACTGCTTTTTTATTAGCACATGAAATTTCTACTTGGAAAAGTATTATTAAACATAAACAAAAGCCACAAGGATATTCTCCTCTTCTTGATCACAAGCATCATCAAATGGTAATATTAGATCTTCGATTAGGACGCACTGAAAAGCATATGGGCATTCCTCCAGACTCTAGTTGCTCTCCGAGCAGCGACAAGAAGCCTATACCTGAAGCCACAAATTCAGATAATTCTTCTTAGCTAGTCTTTTTATGTTACATTTTTAGCTTTTATGTTTCAATTATCTCCCCTGTATCTTCAAGGCTTCAAAGGTTTGGTGTTTAGCATATTTATTTTGAATCTTGCCTCTTTTGGCAATCTTTTGTCTTTTGCTTTTCTAAAACAAGTAAATTTTTGACAATCACTCCAAACTTCTCAAATACAATACAAACCATTTACTTTACACAAAAAAATTTACAAAAAACAAAACAAATTATCATCATTTAAATAAATCTAAACATAATATCTTATATTTTTATCATTTTTATATACAGTGCTTAGTCCCTACCTCGCCAAGGTCTATAACATTTGTCTCATATCAAAGTGCATTAACTTTCAATATTTTTCCAATCTTAACCAAAGTTTGGAGAAAATGCTTAATATTCCTATTTTCCTGCAAATTCAAAGATAATTTTATAATTTTCTAGTAGTCTTATTTCTAATTTTCGATTGGTTGAGTGTGCTCCGAGGGAACATAATTCCCTTTGTGGGGGGCATTTTTATTTTTTCTATTTGTCAATGCCTAACAAATCATTTAAGCCATTGCGTAAGTGAGTGCTTTGACACTGACAGTGAGTCTGACATTGTTATGCAACTGTATTGCCCAATGATGCCAAATTAGCGTGGTTGTAGGGGAGGGGGGCACTAAATGAATCTCCAATTCATTGAAGTTCCTTCGACACAATAAGCTTCCTTTCACACTCCCTACTTGCACAATCAAAATGAAATTTTGCATAAAAGAGCATTACTTTATTTATATGTCATATTCATATGAACCAAACAAAACAAAACAATAAAATTAACTAAAGTAAAAGTATGTAATGAACCTTTATAACTTTATCCATGTTGATCTAAAGAACATTTTACAATGAAATAATAATTACTCTAAACCATGATAACTCTAATATCAACATGCTTATTTGTACACTTTGTTTTACATGTAGAATTACTTAAAATTGCAACAAGTAAAAAAATCGTGGACTTCTTGCACAAAATGAGAAATGAAATTTTTTACACTAGAGAGCTGTTGAGAAATGGCAACAAGAAATTCTAGTTTAATATTTCTTTGAATTAAAGTGTGAATTAAAATAGAATTCTTTTCTCATAGCAATTTGAAAATAACTAATTAAGTTTAATTAACTTAATTAGTCTAGGAAATTCAAATTGGAAGTCTTTTAGAAGACTTGTATATGTTCTCCCTAACATATAGGAGTTAAGGATGAGTTATGAATTAGTTGTAATTAGTTAACTCAGTTTATTGAGTTAAGTCCAGTTAAATTAGTTCCAATCAGTTTCAGGGACTAATAGTGAGTAAACAGTCAGTTGGGACACTAGTGACCAAATTAGTGCTACTCTAGTTAACTAAACATTCCACCATCAGAAACTCATGCATGCTGATTCTAAGAAAGACCCAGTTGAGACTAGAGTGCAGGGATTTGTTTTAGATTTTTCTAAGTTGCACTAACAGTGCATGCATTCAGGAACTGATCTTGAGGGATTCCTCTATTTTTAGAGGTTTTATTTCCCTTTAAATACAAGCTATCCTTCATAGGAATTTCACATTGGAATAGAGACTTGGAGAGCTTGTGAATTGGCTAAGCTTTGGCCTCGAGATTGCTTATGAGTTGGAGATTGAATTTGTTGAATGTTGGGATTGTTCTAGAGAGAACAAGCATTGTAATTTCATCTTGATTTTCCTAATTAATACAAAACAGATAATCGGGTTTTGAGTTGTGGCTTTCCTTGGATATTTATTGTGTTATGTGCCTTTGATTCTCTTCCTCTATTGATTATTGTTTGCTCGATGTTTATGGGCTTCCCCTGTAAAGAGTATAAGTAGATTCTAGTCTCTTCCTTTAGCAAATTGAATTAGCTTGTGAAACTACAGGTTTTTCTACATAATACTAGAGCCAGGTTGTTTTTTGGGCCAAGAGTTTGTAGAGAATTTCTATGCAAAATTTTCATAAGCAAATTGCAAATTTTGATTCTTTGGGAGAATATACCCAAATTCAAACAAAAAAAATCAGTCGAATTGGAGTTCGAATGAGGGAGATATCGCTGATTTAAAATCAGCTCTCTAGAGGAGATTTCGAAGTTTTGAGTTTCTAGGTTACAGGTGAAAGTCGAATTTGCATACATACTTCAGGATCGGAAGATGGCATTCCATGGGTTGAGGCTTGAGTATGCTTTGGAAGGAAGATCGAATTTTATAGCCTGGAGGGACAAGATGAAGGTTGTGCTAGAAGATAATGGCTTGAAGGAATTCATTAATCAAGAAGTCCCCAAGCCAATAGCTGCGGATGCACAAAACTTGGCCGAATGGAAGAAGTGTGTGGCAAAGGCAAGGCGGATAATTCTTGAGGGAGTTTGAGACCACGTTGTCTCGAGTCTCCAGGGTAAGGAAACTCCGCATGCAATGTGGAAAGCAGTGATCAAAGGAAGTTGGCACTGAAGGATAAACTTTGTAAAATCAAGATGGAGAAAGGTGAGACGATTCCAAAGTACTTGACCAAGTTCACTCAATGTCAAGATGAACTTGGAAGTGTTGGAATCACAATTTCCGAGGAGGATATGGCGAGCCTTTCTCTTCTTGGACTCCCCAAGAGTTGGCATAGTTATCAGGACTTTGTCAATGGTCGGGAGAAGCTGTCAGATTGGGAACGACTATGGTCGGATTTGATGCAGGATGAGATCAAGAGGAACACCAAGGATGGCTCTTCATCAAAGATCGATGATGAAGAGAAATGTGCCTTAGCGATTAAGGCAAGGAAGGGGAAAGGTAAAATTTCTTGTTCCAAATTAGATTCTTATCGCGGAGGTAAGAAGAAGGACATGTCGAAAGTGAAATTCTTTCATTGTCACAAGATGGGTCACTTTGCTACAAATTGTCCATTGAAGAAGTCCAAGGAGAAGTCCTCAGGAGGAGCAACATGTGAGGCTTTGGCCTCCTAATTCGAATTGGACTTTTCCCTCATTGCATGATTGGTGTCTTCAATGATGGGAAGTGTCTGGTACTTAGACAATGGAGCTTCTTTCCACATGATTGGCGACAAAGAGTTATTCAGTGAACTGGAGGAGAAAGATCTCAAGATGCATATCGAGATGGGTGATGACGGTAAGTATAGTGTTATTGGTGTAGGCACTATTACTTTTCAGAGGGAGCATGTGGCTCCACTCACCTTGAAGAATGTTATGCATGTACTCGGACTGACGAAGAACTTAGTATCTATTGCCATGCTTGAGGATAGAGGTTATGATGTGATCTTTTCAAAAGGAAAGGCATTCCTTCGACACATTGCCACGGGTCAAGTAAAGAAGATAGGGATTCGAGTTCAGAATATCTATAAGATAGAGGTAGAGGATTGTGTTGCTTTGAGTTCAAAAGAGAAAAAGATGTTGAGCCAAGACGTCGGTGAGTTGTGGCACAGGCGATTGGGCCACTTGCATCATGGGGCTTTGAAGATATTGTAGTAAATCTCTACTGGTCTTCCCCAAGGTATGCTTGAGAAAGTTGATACATGCAAGGGTTGTGCTTTGGGAAAATGCACCAAGTCTTCCTTTGGAGATAGAGACGTCGAGCAGAGTATATTCTTGAGAGAGTCCAGTTAGATGTGTGTGGACCATTCTCAACAATATCCACCGCCAAACACAAGTATTATGTTATATTTTTACATGAATATTCTCGTAAATGCTGGATATTTTTCATGCAGAGAAAGGATCAGATATTCACAAACTTTTGTGAATTCGAAGCATTGGTCGAGAGAAAGTCAGGCAAGAAGGTTAAAACTCTAGAGAGTGATAATGGTGTTGAATACCTCTCAAATGAGTTTAAGAACTTTTGTACAGTGGAAGGGATTAAACGAGAGTTGACGACACCTCATAACCCTCAACAGAATGGGGGTATCGAGAGGAAGAAAATGAGCATAGTAGGGGCAGCAAGGGTGATTTTGAAGGATCAAGGCCTACCACTACACTTGTGGGCTGAGGCATGTAACACAACGGTTTATGTTCAGAATCGTAGCCCACACCGGATACTTGAAAGTAAAACAACAGAGGAAACTTATTCTAGTAAGAGGCCAAATGTTGGTCACTTCAGGATTTTTGGGTCATCAGTTTATTGCCATGTGACCAAAGATGCACGAAAGAATCTTGAGCCAATAACAGAGTTGGGTATCTTTGTGGGCTACATTAATACTCCCCAGAACTATCGGGCGTACATGCAAAACAGTCGGATGACAGTTGTTCGTAGGGATGCCAAGTTCGATGAGGAGAAGGCAATGCGTGTATCCCTTGAGAGGGAGCTTGATCTACATGCAGAGGAGGAAATTTTAGTTCTTAAGGTTGAGGAGCCTCAAATTGATGTGAAGCAGCCACATGCAGAGGTTCCGGGAGTGGAGACATCCACTCAGGCAAAGTCTTCCAGAGAGGGAAGAAAGCGCACTAGAGAGGCTGACAGATTGTTGGATGATGCACGTGAGAATATGGGAGCACCCTCTTCTCCACGTAGACATAGGAGGTCACCAGAGGCGTACACTAGATAAATGGAACTTATGGGTTCATGTGTTGTGACAGAGCCATCTTCCTTTCAAGAAGCAGTGCAACAACCAGTTTGGGTTGATGCGATGGTGTAGGAGTATGACTCCATAGTTTGAAACAATGTTTGGGGATGTGGTCCCAAGACCAGAGGATAAGTCATTTGTGAGCTCCCGTTGGCTTTACAAGGTAAAGCAAGCCATAGATGGTAGTGTTGAGAAGCATAAGGCCAAATTTGTGGCCCGTGGCTTTTCACAGCTAGAGGGGATTGACTATGATGAGACCTTTGCTCCTGTTGCAAGGTACTCATCTATCAGATCTATTTTGGCACTATCTACACAGATGGTTTGGAGTATCCATCAAATGGATGTGAAGACTGCCTTCCTCAATGGCATGATTGAGGAAGAGGTGTACATAGAGCAACCCAAAGGTTTTGAAACCTTGGATCGTGAGTCGCATGTGCGTCGAATCAAGAGAGCGTTGTATGGGATGAAGCAAGCACCCCGTGCTTTGTACATCATGATAGATAGCTACTTCATTGGGTTGGGCTTCACGAAGAGTGAAGAAGATGCGAACCTATATCACATAGTGGTGGAAGGTAATATTTTGATCATTGTAATTTATGTAGATGATCTCATACTGACAGGTGATGAGAAGCTCATCAAATATTGCAAGGAGGACCTTGCAAAAGAGTTTAAGATGAAGGACATGGGGCTCATGCATTACTTTCTTGGCATGGAGGTATGGTAGGGAGATGGGGAGTTTTTGTTTCTCTAGGCAAGTATGCCAAAGAGATACTCAAGAGATTCTGCATGGAGAGAAGTAAACCCATGGAGACTCCTCTAGCTAGTAACTAGAGGAAGGACGATGCTACTTCAGGAGAAGTAGTGGACGCTATTGTTTACAGGCAGACTGTGGGTTCACTCATGTATTTGGTGAAGACACGACCAAATATGTGTTATGCAGTTATCCAACTTAGTTAAGCGATGGTTAGGCCTACCAAGTTGTATTGGAAGGTGACAAATCATGTATTGAGATACCTTAGAGGCACTACTCAGCTTGGGTTGTGGTACAGATGGACAGAGGGAGTGAAGCTTCAAGGCTTCACAGATGCAGATTGGGCAGGGAGTCCATCTGACAGGAAGAGCACATTAGGAGGGATCTTTAGTATTGGGTCAGTTGTAGTTTCTTGGTACAACAAGAAACAAAGGTCGGTTGCACTCAGTTCGGCAGAGGCAGAGTACATGGTTGCAAGTCAAGCAACATGTGAGGCTATCTGGATGAGGAAGATCTTGGTTGGCTTGTTTGGTCAGCAGATGGATCTGACAGTGATTTATTGTGATAATCAGAGTTGTATCAAACTCTCTAATAATCCAATCTTTCATGATCAGTCCAAGCATATTGATATCCGGTATCATCATCTTAGAGATTGTGTATTGAGGCAAATCATGCTGTTAGATTAGATTCCCACGAAGGAGCAAGATGTTGACATCTTAATAAAGGCATTGCCAAGATGTAAATTCGAGTTTCATAGAGACAGGATTGGGGTAGTGGATAATCCCTTTCTTGTTGAGAGGGAGTGTTGAGAAATGACAACAAGAAATTCCAATTTAAATTGTTCTTGAATTAAAATAGAATTCTTTTGTCATAGCGATTTGAAAATAATTACTTAAGTTTAATTAACTTAATTAATTTAGGAAATTCGAATTGGAAGTCTTTTAGAAGACATGTATATGTTCTTCCTAACCTATAGGAGTTAAGGATGAGTTATGAATGAGCTGTAATTAGTTAACTTAGTTTATTGAGTTAAACTCAGTTAAATTAGTTCCAATCAGTTTCAGGAACTAATAGTGAGTAAACAGTCAGTTGGGACACTAGTGACCTAATTGGTTCTACTCTAGATAACTAAAGATTCCACCATCAGAAACTCATGCATGTTGATTCTGAGAAATACCCAGTTGAGACTAGAGTGCAGAGACAATGTACTATTTGTTTTAGATTTTTCTAAGTTGCACCGATAGTGCATGCATTTAGGGACTGATCCTTGAGGGATTGCGTTATTTTTAGAGGTTTTATTTCCCTTTAAATACAGGCTATCTTTCATAGGAATTACACATTGGAATAGAGACTTGGAGAGCTTGTGAATTGGTTAATATTTGGCCTTGAGCTTGCTTATGAGTTGGAGATTGAATTTGCTAAGTATTGGGAATGTTCTAGAGAGGACAAGCATTGTAATTTCATTTGATTTTCACGATTAATATAAAACAAATAATGGGGTTTTGAGCTGTGGCTTTCCTCGGATATTTATTGTGTTATGTGCCTTTTATTCTCTTCCTCTATTGATTATTGTTTGCTCAATGTTTATGGGCTTCCGCTGTAAAGAGTAGAAGTAGATTCTTGTCTCTTTCTTTAGCAAATTGCATTAGCTTGTGAATCTATACATTTTTCTACAAGAGCATTACTTTATTTAAATGCCATATCCATATGAACAAAATGAAACAATATAAATTAAAAAGCGAAACAAAATATTAAAATTCACTAAAGTAAAAGTATCTAATGAACCTTTATAATTTTATGCATGCTTATCTAAAGAACATTTTACAATACAATAATAATTACTTTTACAATAATTTTTGTAAACCATGATAGCACTAATATCAACAGGTTTATTTGTACACTTTTTTTTACATGTAGGATTAATAAAAGTCTCAATAAGTAAAAGTTATTTTTATATTATAAAAATTGTGGACTTATCTTTTTTGCAAGCCTCAAAGGAAATTCAATGTGCGTAGGTCTCACAATGAATGAACTTCCGCACATTGAACTTCCTTCCGCTTGCACATAACTCAAAATGAAATTTTGCACGATAAAGCATTACTTTATTTAAATGTCATATTCATAAGAACCAAACGAAACAAAACATAAAAATTAACTAAAGTAAAAGTATCTAATAAACCTTTATAGATTTATGCATGTTTATCTAAAGAACATTTTACAATACAATAATAATTACTTTTACAATAATTACTCTAAACCATATAACACTAGTATCAACAAGTTTATTTGTGCACTTTGTTTTACGTGTAGGATTAATAAAAACTACAATAAGTAAAAAGTTATTTTTCTATTACAAAAATTGTGGACTTATCTTTTTTTGCAAGCATCAACTCTGAAAATATTATTGTGCAGAAAGAAGTTCAATGTGCAGAGGTTCACAAAATGAGTTGAACTTTCGCACATTGAACTTTCTTCCGCACAATAATCTTCCTTCCCCCACTAACTACTTGCATGAAACTCGAAATGGAATTTTGCATGAGACAACATTACTTTATTTAAATGCCATATTCATATGAACCAAATGAAACAAAGCAATAATATTGAACATGTATAATATGCACAATAATCTTTCTTCCGCACTACTTGCCCAAGTCCCGATTAACCAAACGAAACATAATATTGGCTTTAATAAGTATACAAATGCTTGGCAAAAAATCCGAGGATAAATACTGGAAAACTGTATTTTGCACAATCTTTTACGACAACATTATGCATTCGATTATAGCCCTAGCTAAGTTTGCACATATAATCAATGTATACAACATCTGGGACCCACATCAACTAATAACACCTTCAAATGTTAATGATTGACCGAAAGACACTATTGAGCGCAAAGGAAGTTGTGTGGAGCAAGCATGTGTGGAAGAAGTTGTGTTGTGGTGGTTGTGTGGAGAGCTATGCAAAAAACTTTGTGTGGGAGAATCAATTAATTAGTGGTAGAGGTAAGGACTATGCTGCATCACAACTATTAATCTTGTATTAATCTTGTCTTCAATCCATCCATAAACCAAGATTTATAAAACTAATAAAAATATACATCTGAAAAATTAATTTTTATCCATAAAGATATGACAAAGGATATGCTCTATCGAAAAGGATGATAAAATGTTAGTTGTCCAACAAAATTCAATTCCCTTAAAATATATGAATAGACAATTGCATAAATAAATAAAATTTGGTATAACTATAAATATTTTCTATAAAATAGTAATTAAATCATAATAACTTAATTATACGTGCCATTTTTTTCCACTCGAAAAATCGTAATCTTTCATTAAATTTGAAAAGTTACATGTTGTAGATGCTATTAGCATATGCTGTATCCTTCTTGCCTCTATAGGCTCAGTAAAAAATTATAGTTTACCAGAAACTAGAGCTGTTTTGTGCTTTCATCACCACGCAGGGTGTTCATTCATTTTCTGTTATGTAGGACAATATTTAAAAGAGAGTCTGTTATATGGTTGTACATATGCCACGTAGGGCAATAAACATATAAATATAACCTGTAAGATGTATATACAGAGTTTGTCAATGCATATTTCTAAAAAATTACAAAAAAAACCAGTAATCAAGGGCTCTCTGCCCCGTGGTAGATCTGATCAATGTATGGCTGGTGGTAGTAGCGATATTCATTGGTCCCTCGCTGCTCCTGGATCATCCACTCTCCTCGGGGAAGTGTCGTGGCCTCCTTGGATAGCCCGTCAGCATAGCTGTTATGTTCCTTGTAAATGTGATTGCATGTGATGATGTTAAATTGTGCCTTTAATATATTTACTTCATCCAAAATATTACTGAGTGTGTGAGAGTGACAAACAATAATATTGTTGAACCAATTTACAATGATCTTTGAGTCCCCAAATATATTTAAACTCATGCAATTATGTCCCAATGAGAAATGCAGGAGGTGACGAAGGGTAATGAGTTCTGCAAAATTGTTAGTTCCAGCTCCTAGTCCCATCTTTACTTTGAAGTAATGCTGATCATTTAAGTAAAGGATGAAACCACCACCGCATCCATGATGTTGCGCTGCGCCATCAAAGAAATCCCAAGGTGTACTTTTATCAATAGGTGCACGGGCATGTGGCCTCCGGGGTCGGAGTTGATGAGGTTCAGGCAGCTCATTATAAGCATATATAATGCGGGCTATGATGTGAGGCCAACACACAGGTCTGTTGTCAAAAATAACACGGTTCCGAGCCAGCCAAATATGCCAGCTGATGATCAGAGGAAGATTTTGTTTATATGTGCCATTTTATTTTTTATCTTTTCGAAATTAAATATGTGATAATCAAATTCAAATATATAGAAATATAATGTCTTGTGAAGTGCAATAATTAATATTTTACAATTTATTTATTTTTGCTAATAAAAATATAATGTATATTAAATAGATTATATGATTTAATAAATTTTGATATAAATTCTTTATCTTTTATATATAATATATATATATATAATATATATATATATATTATATTATTTGCCAAGTTGTCTATTGATCATTTAGGCTTGACATGTGGTTTGAGGAGCCGCGACCTAGGGGCATCTAATCCGTCAAAGTCACCTGGGGATCGCACCCAGCTTGGGTCACACTAGTCCTAAGCTCACTGGATTTTTTAGCATGTCTCCTCCCCTTAGCACAAAGCACAACCACCCCCTGTGAGGTTTGATCTTGGGTCAACTTGCTGACAAGGCCCAACCTAAACCGGTTGTGCTAGTGAGACTTGACTTATATTAATATTTATGACAAACTAAATTGATTTAAGTAAATTTTAAGAAAATGCTTTGTTGGGAATAATATCGAGAGGGGGGGGGTGTGAATCAGTGTTTACAAGTCAATAAATTTTTTCTTTTCATAATCAGATTTGTATATGCTACTTCAGTGAATGGAACTTGCGTGTGCACACAACTGTTATTAAGGTAACCAATGTATATCCAATGAACTTATGATTTAGTTAATTCATCATATGTTGATCCTTAATCAGTGGATCGATACTTTATTAAACATTAAACAGTAACCATGTGCAGTAATAACAAAATAAACCATCACACATAAGCAACACACATGAACATCAAGATTTAAGGTGGAAACCCAATGCGGGAGAAAAAACACCTGCTGTTGTCGTCTCTGTCTTCTTTTAATATAAGAAAAACATGTTTACAATCTTGTACCGGTGCAGAATCATACCAATATGCAGGCACCCACCTGTAGAAGGCTACAACCTTCTCTCAATCTCCAACTTCTACTAGAAGGGAGCTACAACCCCCTAGCTCTTGTACTAGCTGATATGTTTACCAGTACGTATGCGTCGGCCTATAAAAGGCTCTAACCTTCACTCGTTCTCCAGCTGCTACTTGAAGGGAGCTCCAACCCCCTGGCTCTTGTACTGGCCGATATGTTTACCAGTACGTAGGCGCCGACCTACAAAAGGCTACGACTTTCTCTCTTCCTCAAGGGACCACGTTTCATGTATTTTTAGATTGGATACTCCTGGTACAAAACAACACATTATGAAGGCCATGTTTCATCCAATTTCATATGGACCCATCAGTAACATTGAAGCTGAAAATAAATCACCACCATAATACAACCCATCACTAAAACCCATAAACACTGAAGCAAATCACAATCAATCAATCCGAACAATCAGATCACTGTCACCAGAACACAGAGTTGAACCCAGAACTCTGCATCAACAACTAGAACTAATTGCAACTTCAAACATCATATTTTATAATGTATACACTACTTAGAAGTGCCGAACTAGCATGTATACGTGCCTTCACCAAGGTGAACTAGCATATAGATTTGCAAATACTTACTTATAACTTCACATCTATTCCAGACTTCAGATACACCCAAATCATAACATATAAAGGATAAAACATGTGTTAGCAATCAGATCTAGACCATCCATTATCAGACCACATACTGATAATTCATTTCAGTTCTTATGATCCTGATCCATCATTAGATCTCATTCACCATCAACACTTAGGTGCATACTTCACATCAAGCAAAGCACCAAAAACCCATAACATGCATATTTACTTTTGATCTAACTCTTCATAAGATATTCATTACTTGCACGCTTATCCCTTTTGATCTTCTCCTTCTTATATACTTAGATCCCTTTTCAATACCTCGAACCAAAACCGTAGTTATGTTACTGGTATTATTTGATGGTATCAATATTCTTTATCGCGCTCATTACCATGGGTCAATACCAAGGTAGGAACCCTTGGTATTCTTTAATCTTAGTTTTCCATCCCAATTGCACTTTTCTTTCCATGAAAGTGCGTGCATATGTATACGCTCTTTTTGTTCTGTGTACCCGCTTGTATATGTTACTTTGACTAGGTGAACCAGCGTATACTTCTTAAAAAATTCTCTTTCTTCAATCTCTAGAGTTTGATCTGTAATCCTTTGTTGTTGACCAGTTGCACTGTGAACTACCATCATACATCATATACGTGAGTTTCCATCAAGGAAAACACTTGTAATGCCAACAATCTCCCCCTTTGGACTTGATGGCAACCATCTTGGTGTTTATTACGACAAGTTGTAGAACCTGTTAGATATATCAAATAACACCAAGATACTCTCCCCCTTTGACATCAAGGGCAAAGGGCAGACCAAGATATTCTCCCCTTTAGAGATGCACTATGATGTCCATGCTCCCCCTGAGCACATGTAGTGTTTGCAGAGATATTTTTCAAAATAATAACATGACTCTATAACTCAACTATGTGAATATGACCTGCCTATCACCAATGACTCATACATACATCAATCACCCAACCAAGTGGGGATATACCAAATGTTCATACATGACTGAAAATTTACAATTATTACATCATCCTTCCCATGCATAGTGGGGTTACAAATTACATCATAGGTCTTTACATGACCTTTACATCAAATGATATACATGATATTTATAACAAGGACCAATGATCTAAATAAGACCATGATAGTCATCAACAACTATCATACACCATATATGATCTGCACCATAAGCATATGTCAACAACATCAAGATCAACAACCTGTATATGTCCACCATCAAAAGAGTCATCTGATTCAAAACAACTATGTGGATCAAGCAATATAAGTATCATCATGTACCAAGGTCTTCTAATATAATGCCAACAATGCATTATTAGATGCATATGCTCTCCCTGAACCTGTGCCAATTGTTCACTTTCAGATTTCATCATTGCATTTGTGAGTAAGAATTATCAAGGCATCATCATCAACCAGTTGTTCATCAAGTCATCAACAACTTAAGAGGGCCAAAAGCACTTCTACATATCATCAAAATATTGTAATCATCATCAATCAGAACAGAAAAGATAATTGATAAGTCACTGAACAATATCAAACCCCTTTTCCTGAGTCTGTCCCACTGCTTCTTCATCAAACCAACATATATACAACTGTGCAACTTCTAACTCGTGTATATAAGTGACTTGTCTTCATGATAATTGCGTATGAGAATTAGAAAACTGAAATTTCATTCTTTCAGTTCCTCCTGGGTCTGTTATGTCTAGATACTGAGTTATGCCACATTTTTCTAACTGTAATTCCTTCTTCTTCCATACCTTGGAGTGTGATGATGTTTGCTCCTTTTAGCATGTTGACTGAAATTTGCTCTTGCATTCTTTTGCTATATGCCCAACCTTGTTACAAGCATAACATCTTATATGTTTCATATTCCTTCTATAGCAATCAATGGCTTTGTGACCATACATATTGCAAGAAAAACAATATCCCTTAAACTACTTGGAAGCTAAAGATCTTTTTGTAAGATGGTTATTAGCTTGAAACATTTTACTTCTGCATCTAGCTGTAACATGTCCAAAATTATGACATCTAAAACATTCTACATTATTCATTTGATTAACACTTCCATGGTTAGGAGTAAATGATTTTCTTTGAACTTTCCATCCTTGGTTGTTGATGGGGTTGACCTCTTATCTCATGGTTGATCATTTCGGAATTTGCATTAGAGTTCCTTACCTCATCCTGTGAGCTAGATTCACCTTCAACAGTTTCATGAAAACCAAGACCAATTTTGATGGTAGGATACCTTTGACTACTAAGAATATTATCCAAAATCTTAGTACTATCTTGAAATCGTAACAATTTATCCTTTTCTTCTAATTTACCTTTTAAGATATTTACCTCAACCTGATATTGCTCTTCCTTTTCCAGGTGTTGCTTCTTCATGATTTCTTCAACCTTTATTCCTTCTTCCACACGTTGCCTTAATTTGAGAATGTCATTTTCTTGTTCTTCATCTACTTGAGGTAGTTCTTCATTTTGCTTATTTGAATTTTCAAGATCTTCTTTTAGAGAAAAGATCTCAGCTTCAAGACTTTCATAGTAACTGGATCTATCTTTAAGTCTCTTGATTGTTGTACTCTTTTCATTTACTTTATTTTTTAATGATGTCACTTCGTCCTGCATCTTTCGACATTGATCTTCCTTTTCCTTGTACCGCTTCCTTATTTTGTTTCCTTCCTCCAACTTAGCTTTTAATCTGGTAACTTCTTCTTTGAAGGCACACTACCTTTTGTTTTTTTTTCCCATGGAAAAATCAACACACTACCTTTTGTTAAATAGATCTTGTTTATCTCTAATTTTATCTGCAAGTCTTTTAACTTCTGCCTCTATATCTCTTCCACTATCACTTTCAATATCTTCAACAATGCATGAACAAAGAAAAGTATCACCAGAAGACCAAAAATTTGTACCTACTACTTCTTTTTCTTGTTCATCTTCAATCTGAGGTGATTCTGAATCTGAATACTTGCTTCCACCTAATGGCCAATTGTCTCTCTTGCTGTCACTGTTCCTTTGAGATGTCTTCTTCTTATGAGGTGCTTTCTTCTTTAGCTTCTTTCCCATTGTTTCTATGGATCTCCTTCAAGCGATCAAGCTTCTGCCAAAGGACTTGCTCTGATACCAATTGTTGGGAATAATACTTGATGAGGGGGGGGGGGTGAATCATTATTTTAAAATTCATTAAATTTTTCAATTTCATAATCAGATTGGATACACTACTTTAGTGAATGGACTCGCATGTGCATTGCACTATTATTAAGGCAATCATCGTATATCTAGTGAACTTATGATTCAATTAATTCATCATATGTTGATCCTTAATCAGTGCATCAATACTTTATTAAATATTAAACAATAACCATGTGCAGTAATAACAAAATAAACCATCACACATAAGCAACACACATGAACACCAAGATTTAAGGTGGAAACCCAATGCGGGAGAAAAACCACCTGCTGTTGTCGTCTCTGTCTTCTTTTAATATAAGAAAAACGTGTTTACAATCTTGTACCGGTGCAGAATCATACCAGTATGCAGGCACCCACCTGTATAAGGCTACAACCTTCTCCTAATCTCCAACTTCTACTAGAAGGGAGCTACAACCCCCTAGCTCTTGTACTAGCCGATATGTTTACCAGTATGTATGCATCGACCTATAAAAGGCTCCAACCTTCACTCGTTCTCCAGCTGCTACTTGAAGGGAGCTCCAACCCCCTGGCTCTTGTACTGGCCGATATGTTTACCAATACGTAGGCGCCGACCTACAAAAGGCTACGACCTTCTCTCTTCCTCAAGGGACCACGTTTCATAAATTTTCAGACTAGATACTCCTAGTACAAAACAACACAATATGAAGGCCACGTTTCATCCAGTTTTCATATTGGACCCATCAGTAACATTGAAGCTCAAAATAAATCACCACCGTAATACAACCCATCACTGAAACCCATCAACACTGAAGCAAATCAAAATCAATCAATCTGAACAATCAGATCACTGTCACCAGAACACAGAGTTGAACCTAGAACTCTGCATCAACAACCAGAACCAATTACAACTTCAAACATCATATTTCAGAATGTATACGCTACTTAGAAGTCCCAAACCAACATGTATACGCGCTTTCACCAAGGTGAACCAACGTATAGATCTGCAAATACTTACTTATAACTTCACACCTATTCCAAACTTCAGACATACCTAGATCATAACATAATAAGGATAAAAACATGTGTTAGCAATCTGATCTAGACTATCCATTATCAGGCCACATACTAATAATTCATTTAAGGTATTATGATCCTGATCCATCATTAGATCTCATCCATCATCAACACTTAGGTGCATACTTAGTTAAGATCAAGCAAAGCACCAGAAACCCATAACATGCATTTTTGCTTTTGATCTAACTCTTCACAAGATATTCATTTCTTGCACGCTTAGCCCTTTTGATCTTCTCCTTCTTATATACTTAGATCCTTTTTCAATACCTCGGACCAAAACCATAGTTATGTTGTTGGTATTCTTTGATTATATCAATATTCTTTGTCGCGCTCATTACCATGGATCAATACCATGGTAGGAACCCATGGTATTATTTAATCTTATTTTTCCATCCCATACACACTTTTATTTTTGTGAAAGTGTGTGCATACATATATGCTCTTTTTGTTCTGTGTACTAGCTTGTATACACTACTTCGACTAGGTGAACCAACGTATACTTATTAAAACATTCTCTTTCTTCAATCTCTGGAGTCTGATCTGTAATCCTTTTTTGTTGACCTGTTGCACTGTGAACTACCATCATACATCATATATGTGAGTTTCCATCAAGGAAAACACCTGTATCATAATGCTAACATGCTTTATTTGTGTGGTAGGCATGGAGGAGGGGCTATTACGATTATAAACACTAAGTAATAATAAAATTGTTGTTTGGTTAGAGTGCAAGTATTGCTTTTAATGATATAGTGGAAGCTTATAATTTAATACAAGGGTTGAGATTTTCCATTGAAGTTAAATTTTATCATTTGATTGTGGTTGAGGATTCAAATATTTTCTCTAAAAGAGCATTATTGCTAGTAATATTCTATATTCAAATAAGGTAAAACAAGAGGCAATTAAATTATCTAGTATCATATTCTTTCATGTTCTTGAGGGGAATAATCAAGTTGCATATGGTTTTGTTAATAAAGACACCCTCCTGAAAGAGTGGGTCATTAACATCAGTGGAAACAACACATGGCCTATTAGTTTCAAAACATATTAACATGAGGTTCAAACCACATATCATAAATCTAAGGCGTCACATGGCTCAACACGTGGTAACATAAACATATTGTGGATGTAATTATGAGAAGGGACTACGGTCTCATTATCTCATGCTAAGTGTAATGTCTTCACATAATTATGAAATTTGGCAAGATGATTTCCTTTGCCATAGTGGGATTAAGAACTATTGGAATGAAATGGAGCATAAGAAGTTATAGTAAACAAACTCCAGAATACTAGTAAGGTATGTCTATTTGTTGGGAATATCTTTCCTTCATTTATTATTTATGAGTACTAGTGAACTCCCTCTCTTGGTACTTGATGTAAAATATTTTTTTATTAGCTAAGTCCAACTTTTCAATTGGAAGTTCTGTTGATTTATTTTTTCTACAATTTGGGTTTTTTTATAACGCTTCATTATTTCAAATTGGTTTGATTGCAAACATATTCTAGTTTTGGGAAGGCAAAGAAAATTGCACTTAAATGGTTTCCTGACACCAAGGGTACTTAATTCAAAGCACATTAAGGGCACTAGGAATTTTAATGGTCTTTTTGTTCTTATTTTGATAGGAGGTTTGTTTAGGTTTCTTACTTAAATTTCAATATTTCTTTGGTTGGGGGCTTTTTGAATCAGGTTTTCCTTAGGCACTTCGCAGTCTACAGGGTTGGGCGTGGTTCATAAACTGGTGTTTACATCAATGTATAAGAAATCACTTTGTCATTCTCTCATCATGGATTACTAGGAAATGAGGGGGATTAGGAGGGCATTAAGGAACCATGGAGAATCCATTTAGACAACACGACATCAATTTTTATAGCAACTATAAAAAATTATGAGAATGAGAAAGCAATCACTCATATTGCAACAATTTTACAATAGAAACGCCAAATGACAATCTTGGAAGTCGAATGTAATATGCTTTGAACCATGGTGATTACTATGTGAAAGCGAGACAATTCAAGGGCACCAAACCAAGTCCAATTTATGAATTCAAACTATGGAAAATTGAATGATGAAGAAGAAATGCATTGACTTGATGATATAATAGAAATTGAGAAACCAACTTTGGAAAAAACAATGCAACATTAAAAGAAACAACTAGCAGACCTTCCTTCTATTAGCTGTTATTTTTATTTTTTGTAAGAATATTAAATTAACTATTTATTTTTGTAGAATATATAGAACTCGGAAATGCAAGGTAATTTTCCCCTTAGACATAATTAGGCTAGGAAATAGGCTTATAGATACATCTTCATCTCTCGACTTCTAAATGGCTCTCTTTCCCACTAGTTATATAGGAAAAAGATGCACACATACCATTGCCTCCATAACCATTTGCATTTTCATAGTTCCCAAAAATTTGTTATCTTAAAAACTTTTTTCACTCAAGCTACTCGAATCTTAGATTCCATACCTAGACAAGGAAAGAAACCATTTAACCAAATCCCTTATAGCCAATGGTTACTCCATCCTCCAAATTAAGAAATATTTTCATACGTCTAGGAATCCTAGTTCTACATCTTCCACCATATCCCAATCTTAGGCCCTTATCTCGCTTCCTTGTATTAAGGGTACCACCAAACTTATTTCAATTTTTTTATCCAAGGAGAATATCAAGGTCCTATTTAAATCATACAAAACTCTTAATCAATTGTTATGGCTAGCCAAAGGTAATCTATATCCCAAAATGAGATCAAGCGTTTACCAAATTCCCTTCTCTTGTAGCATATCTCACATTAGTCAAATTGGGAAAGCATTCAAAGCTCATATCAAGGAAAAAACCAACTCCCCATTACACTTCTCCCATTATTTGTGAAGCACTCGAAATAGAAAAAGACCAAAATAAATTCAATAGAGAAGATGGATATATACTTAGCCAGTGTTGGAAACACCCATTCGTCACTTTGACCTATAATCTTGGCCTTGTTGACCCTCTCCACCTCCTTCTTTCTAATTTCCTATCCTTTTTTTCAAAGGAAAAAATCAAAATTTTCATTTAATTGAAAAATTTAGAAAAATACAATTGACTATATGACTACATTTGTCCCATACAGGAAACAAAGTGTACTCCTACCAAACTTGACTAGGTATCTAGTCTTACATTCTCCAACTGGATAAGAGCAGTAATCGAGTCCTATGTAGACACTAAATCCCCAACCAATATCCTGCAACAACAAAGACATTTAAATGCACATATCATACATATTCCTAATGCTTCAACTACAGTCAGATTCATAAGCGAGCTCTAGCATAGAGTAGTACCCAGCTACTTGAAGATTGCTTGATTACCCCACCACAAGGGACTAATTCTCCTCTTTTCCAAAAATGTATACAAAATGATAATCACCAAGTGAAAAAATAACAATAAAATATGCAATAAAAACATAAGTGCCTGATATTTGTGCTACAGAATACCTTGTTCTGCCCAATTCATACCTGAACTATGATCCAAAACAACAGAGAGAAAAACAAAAAAGATAAATTACAAGAAACCCTCATATATTCAGATGACCATCCCGCATAAGAGTGCTTTTCTAATTGATCTGGATTTAAATAGGAATGCAACAAATTACAGAGAGAACCATAAACACAGAGATGCAGCGGAAATAATACTTCATTTCATTAATGTAAAATACTGAAATATGCTTACAAACAGAAGTGGAAATAAACCAGTTAGGGCGATGGTAGCTTATCTTTGAGAAGAGATGTGGTGGCTACATGCTTTTGAACTACATTACAATGAGATTCAAGAGCCTTTTTATTATTGAACAATAAGAGAAAACCCTAAACAACCAAAACCCTAACCCGAGGAGATGTAACACCAAGAGTTTATGGGCCATATTGGGGTGAGTTGGACAACCAACTTCTCGGGATCACAACTTGGTCATATTATCTCTGTTTGATGTGCATGATAACCCGTTGGAAATATCTCTTCGAGGACTATGACGAAAAAGATGATTTTAGACTAAAAATTGCTAGTGGTAGATAGATTTCCCAAAAAACGTCATTTAGGGCCTGAAAACGGCTCCAGAAGTTTCGAACTCAAAAAACTGTTAAAAATAGTAAATTGTGCTACAATTAATGAAACTCAAAAACTGAAAGAAGCAATAGTGGGGGTCTAAGTGGAATTGGCGGGTGTCCACTAATATCCACCTAGATCATTCCTCCCCCCTTAGGAAGCAATGGTCCCCATTGCGTTGAGTTCCTCCATGAGATGAGGAAACTTCTGCTGAACTTGGTCCCCGATGAGCCACTTGCCCTGATGAAGGAGTTGGCCTGCTTTGACAAACTTGATTAGTTCGCATATTCTGCTGGCACGTGTGCTTGATCTGTGTGTGTCCATGATCCGATCAGTTGCAGCTTGTTCCATGCAATCTGGATTTAACTCTGTGGGTGTGAGCTGTTCTGCAATGTCAGATGTGTCTAGTAATGGTGGAAAGTATGGTCGAAGGCGGTCCACATTGAACATTGGGTACATGCCAAGGAATGGGGGAATGGTGAGCTCAATTACATTGTCTCCCACAGCCTTGGTAATGGTGTAAGGACCATATCAGAGTGGTCTAAGTTTCCGATAGGCTCCGATAAGGCATTCCTTTTGCAAAGGCAGCCAGACTTTGTCACCCACCTGAAACTTGTGTGGCACCTGATGTTGATCATGTCGCTGCTTGCACTTGGCATTTGATTTCTCCAAAATGTCATGGACTTGCTGGCGAATATGTTGGATGTGCTCAATGAAGTTGTTTGCCTTATTTGCTTCGGACTGGACATGAGTTGAATCTGCGCGAGTAGCTACAAATGAGCTGATTTTGGGTTTGGATTGATTCCAATGGTTTGTTTGCCTTATTTTAAGAAATTAATTTTTATATTTTTAGAAATTAATTAAGTTACAAAATTAAATTAATATACAAATGATTTAAAAAGTTAATTTAAATATAATTAATATTTAATTTAATTATATTAAAACTAATAATTATATATATTATATTATAATTAATTATAATATAAAAATTAATTAACAAACCATCAAAATCAATCCAAACCCAAAATCCATAAAACAAACCATTGAAATCATTCCAAACCCATTAATTCATCCACATGAGTTTATGGAGGGATATGGTGAGTGGAGTGTGACGTGAGGGTGAGTGAGGTGAAGGTACGGGAGGCATAAGGGGTGAAAAAACTTTGTATTAAATTTTTTAACACTTCGCATTTTCCAATCGCAAATCCTTTAATGTTTAAGTTGAGGAGCTTGTTAAAATTGTGATATGCGATGTCGCATTATCGCATCGCATGAAAACATTGCATCGCACATTCTTTTAGAAGGTTCATTGTAATCTTGCAATATCGGTGGACCTGATAAATTAATAAGATAAGGTTAATACTCATATCGGATCCAGAATAAATGCGAGAATGACTTTAAAATGAAATTCATGGTTTAACTTTGATCGCATCGCATGAAGGGATTCCGTTGAGGTCTTGATTCATTATGAATTTTGCGAAGTGCAATTTGTGATGGACGCGATCGTATTGTAAAATTTTTATTATTTATTTTTTTTGAAGTCGAAGCTTAATGGGGTTTGTTTAAGTTATAAAATGAAATTAAGTGGGGTTTGTTTGGAGTGGTATTTTTCTATGTAAACTACAACGACTTTAATAAAAATAAAAATTAAACTACAGCCACTTTGACATTCTGGGTTTTTTGAGATTAGTAATTAATTTGAGAGTTGGAGTTAATTACTAAAATCCCAATGTTTCATGATTTGGTTGTATAAGTAAAAATAAAAAATGTTAGTGAGAACTAACTAGGGGTTAATATTTAAACTAAATGCATTATTGAACTAATTTATTTACAAAAATGGAATATTTAAGTTTTATGCATTTTTAACCCAGGCGACATAAATGATTAAACTTCAAAGGAGTGTCGTTCACGAACCAGTTGACCAAATGAGGCGAAACAAATGTCAATGGGAAGCTTCTAAAAAATGGATTCTAATAAAGCAATCAAAACAAGAATCCAAAGAAAATGAAAAATTAACAAAAGCGTAGGATAATCAAATAAATAAAATTGCTAAAAGGTGTTTAGTCAAAATTTTATAGAAAGGGTCCCCATTATTTGAAGTGAGCACTTCAATAATGGGGGGTTTGTGTTTTTACCACAACAGATCCCAAAGTGTACCCACACTCATTCAAAGAAGAGTTTGGTAGTGGCTTATGCTGTGATATTCTTCTTGCAAGCCGCCATAATGGCCATCTTCGAGAACCTGTCGACGACCACAAAAACACAGTCATTTCCATGCTTAGTGGAAGGAAGGCCTGGCATGTAATCCATGGAGATGGATTCCCAAGGTCAACTAGGGGTAGGCAATGAGGTATAGGGGCCTTGCTTCTTGATGGTCGGTTTGGCAATGGCACACGCAATGCATGATCTGATGTACTTCTCGACATCCTGTTGAAGATTCAGCCAATAGAAATACTTCTGCAGTATTGCCACCATTTTCTCGACCCCGAAATGCCCAGCAACCCCACTGTAGTGTGCTTCCTAAATCATCTTGGCACACTCACTTGAAGGAACACAAAGGTGACCTAGGTGGCATAATAGGGCATCCTGGAGGTGAAAATCTGGAACATGCTGACCCTCCAAGAGTGTCTGGTATGTGTGGCCGAATTCTGGGTCGCTTTTGTAGAGAAGTGGCCAATCAGAAGTCTCGTGCCCACAAAAGTTAAGCACAATGGTTAACGCCATGATCGATGGTCGACTGAGGCAATTTGCAACATTATTGGTGCTTCCCTTCTTATAATTGATATTCAAATGGAACTGTTGCAAATATGTGGACCACTTATGATGGCGATCATTCTGAAATTTTCCTTGGGTCTATATGAACTGCAGGGGTCGGTGGTCTGTGTGGATTACCGTTTCCTTCCCCAAAATGTAATTCTTCCATTATCGGCAGGCCTGCACAATGGAATACATCTCTTTGTCATAATTGGGATACTTTCGGACTGTGTATGAAAATGTCTCACTATGATATGCCATTGGATTCTCGTATTGAGTAAGGACTGCCCCAATAGCATAGTCAAAGGCATTTGTCTTGACCTCAAATGGTTGTTGCAAGTCTGGGAATGTGAGCACTGGTGTCGAGCAGAGGTGATCTTTCAACTCTATGAATGCCTTCTTCTGAGATTCAGACCAAAATAATTTTACTTTCGTTCCTCCCTTGGTGACTTGATTGAAGGGCCAAGTGATATGAGAAAATCCCAACACGAACCTATGGTAGAAGTTTGCAAGACCTAGAAAGCTACGAAGCTCTGTCAGAGTGGTTGGAGATGGCCAATCCCGAACGACTTGGATCTTGGCTGGATCCACATGCACCCCTTGTTCATCAATAATGTATCCCAGATACTGAACCTGGGTCATGCC
>APFE030750562.1:51751-83422 GCA_000404065.3 Pinus taeda | reverse complement strand
AGTGTTTGGAGAACCTGTCAGATGTGGTGGAGGTGCTCTTCCCAACTCTGGCTGAAGATCAGGATGTCATCCAAGTATACCACTACAAATGAGTTGGTGAATGGCCACAAGATGTCATCCATTAGCCTCATGAAAGTTGCAGGAGCATTCGTCAATCTGAAAGGCATAAGCAACCATTCAAAAAGGCCCTCCTTGGCTTTGAAGGCAGTTTTCCACACTTCGAAGGGTTCGATTGGTACCTGGTGATATCCTGACTTCAAATCGATCTTGCTGAAATATTTTGCCCCTTTAGTTGGTTTAGGAGATCATCAATTCGTGGGATCGGGTACCTATTATGAACAATGATCTTGTTCAATGCTCGATAGTCAATACAGAGTCTCCAAGTCCCATCCTTCTTCTGTACCAACACGATCGGGCTCCCACAGGGTGATGAACTTGGACGAATGTGACCTTTCTGCAGCAGCTTCTGAATCTGCCTCTTGATTTCATTGTTCTCTAGAATAGAGCTCCGATAGATTCGTCCATTGGGTAGCGGCGCACTTGGGGTTAGATCGATGGAGTGCTTGACCTGATAGTGCAGAGGAACCCCTGCGGGGAAGATGAAGATGTCCTCGTACTCCTCCACGACCTTGTCCATCTCTAGTTGTCATGCGGAGGGGCCCTGTCTGGAGGTCTTGGCCACCGTCTTTTTCTTTCCTTGAGGGTGTATCATCAGGAAAACAAATTTCCTGGTTTTGGAAATGAGTTTACTGCATTGTTTTGCAGTAACCAAAGAGATGGCAGTAAGTAGTGCTACCTCCGGTATCATGTACAACTTATTTCCCAAAGTAACATAACAACACTGGTCCTTGATTCATACACAACATGTCGCTTCCACAAGTATGGTTGTCCTAATAATACATCACAAACTTCAAGGGGAGCAATGTCACACAATACCTCATCTGTGAAGGGTTTGATATTGTATGGAAGGTGACACTGCTGGCTCACGTGAAGATCCCGTCCTTGGTGAAGCCACCTGATGGTGTACAGTTGTGGATGTGTTGTGGTCAGTAAGCCCAGCTGCTTCATGACCTCTGCCGAAATGAGGTTCTTTTAGCTCCCGCTATCGATAATGAACTGTAGCGTGGATCCCTTTACCCACATCTGGGAGTGGAAGAGATGCTCCTCCTCCTCTGGATCTTCAGGTTTCTCCTTCTGGATCTTCGTGGTGGCAACGGTGGATTGGGCTTCGCATCGATAATCTTCTTCCCTTTGTCATTCCCCTTGTCGGGTTCTGACTCAGAGTCGGAACATGCATTTGATTATGAAACCTTTAGCTCGGCCACTAGTGACTGCTTGGCCCAACACTCACTTGTGTTGTGAGTGGAGCTCTTATGGAACTCACACCACTTTCCAGTGTCCTTTTTCAGCTTCGTGGTGTTGTTCTTTGCTTGTAGCTTTGGTGGGTTGTCTTGGGCCTCCCCGCCTTGGCCTTGTTCTTTGTTCTGCGGTTTGGGGGCACCTTTCCCTTACTTCAGATTCACAAATCCAAAGTCTCCCTTCTTTTGTTTAAACTTTTGCTCGACCTTAACGGCATATTGGTATGCCGTGCCGAGCGAGGAGATGTCTTAGATGTACTTGTGCAGGCGGCCATAGTATTTTAGTACCAAATGATGCTTTGAATCCTTGATACACAAATTTGTGTGAAGGGTATGGAAAATATTAGTAAACTCTGGCACGTCTTGGTCCCTTCCTTGCTGTAGTGTTGTCCACTTTATGTATTGATCCTCATAGCTTCTGAAAGAGTAGTACTGCTCCTTGATGGCATCCCGGAATGAATTCCAAGTGGGTGCGGCTGAAAATAGTGAGCTTGTAATTTCATTCTTTTGCTCGCAGTAGGTTTCCCACCAGTCCTTGACGTGGGGGGTTGCTTTGAGAAGAGCGAAAATAATCTTTTCCCGATTGGAAAAATCATGAACAAAAAAATAACCCTCTAGCAGATTTAACCATTTATCAACGACATTTGTGTCTATCTGACCCTCAAATATGGGGATTTCAAAATTAACGTGTACCTTAAACGGTGTGGCGTTTCTAGAGTAACTGTTGGAAGTCGATGCATCGCCCCTAGGTAGCCGCTGAAGGATTTGGGCAAAGTTGTCCATAATCGCATTCCTTTGTCGCTCGAGGGCTTCTTCGAGCAAGATTTTGATACGATCTCCTGCCCCCTCATCTTTCTTTTCATTTGCCATGGGAGGCCATTGGGATTTGCGAGGCTGGTCTTGCAAAGGTTCGACTAGTTCAAGCTCTAACTCCTTGTATCCCGACCTTGTTGGGGACATGCAAAGAAAAACAGAGAAAAAAAGCAGACCACTTTGATACCACTAATCCGGATTTAAACAGGAACACAACGAATTACAGAGATAACCATAAACACAGAGATGCAATGGAAATAGTACTTCATTTCATTAATGTAAAATACTGAAATATGCTTACAAACAAAAGTGGAAATAAACCAGCTAGGGAGATGGTAGCTTATCTCTGAGAAGAGATGTGGTGGCTACATGCCTCTGAACTGCGTTACAATGAGGCTCAAGGGTCTTTTTATTATTGAACAATAAGAGCAAACCCTAAACAATAAAAACTCTAACCCGAGGAGATGTAACACCAAGAGTTTATGGGCCCTGTTGGGGTGAGTTGGACAACAAACTTCCCGGGGTCGCCACTTGGCCATATTATCTCCATTTGACGCGCATGATAACCCATTGGAAAGATGTCTTCAAAGACTATGATGGAAAAGATGATTTTAGGCAAAAAATCGTTGGTGGTAGATTTCCCAAAAAATGTCGTTTAGGGCCTCAAAACGGCTCCGAAAGTTTAGGACCCAAAAAACTGCTAAAAATAGTAAATTGTGCTACAATTAAGGAAATTGAAAAACTAAAAGAAGCAATGGCGGGGTCCAAGTGGAATTGGTGGGTGGCCACCAATATCCACCTGGATCACTAATATGTCTGGAAATGTATCATATCCACAGACACCCTACATTCTTCTTTTGATAGTATGTTTGCATCCTCATTTTGTTCTCTATATAGGTGGGAGACTGTGACCCTGAGAAACGAGGAAAATAAAGAGCTAGTCCTTTCCACACATTGAGAGAGGTCTAGTGCATGTAAATTATATTTCTGATTGGCCCAATCGATGATTGACTTTGAGTCACCAAAAATGTCAATTCCGTCGATCTCCAACCACCTAGCACAGTAGAGGATGCCCCAAAATGCAAGGAGCTTCGCCCTCGTTTCCTTATATAATATTTAGTATCCTTCACCTTCGCCATATCTAGTATCCTTATCACCTTCACCTTCACCTTATCCTTATCCTTATCTAGTATCCTTCTCCTTTTTCTCTTCCCATTTTTTTTATTCTTTGCCATCAATTTTAAGTCTTCATTGATCTATTCCTTGGTTATTTTAATTCACTTATTAATATCAATACCTAGCCTAAAAATTATCTATTTATTCTTTCTCCTTTAATGAAAACATTAACACCTTCTTGATCTGTATGGTTAATATAAAATTTCCTTTTAATTCATTTATTATGTTCATCTTTTTACAACAAGTTTGCATTTATATTTTTACTTTATTTATTTACTTTTATTATTATATGCCCCCTTTTCCCTATATAATTAGTATAATTTTTTTTCTTTTAACTACACTAAGGATGTTTATTTTATGGAGTTGGCCGGGAAAACATTCTTCATTCCAACCAATCCTAGATCTCTATCTTTACCTTCCTTCTTCTTATTAAAATTTGACGCATGGAAAATTCACCCCCTAGAAAAGTCACCGCCAGGTTCACATGTAGTTGGGATTTTTCTATGCTTGTACAAGCAAGTGAGCCTTAACATTGATCTTCACATCTCGTGATTTCCCTCCTACTCATACAAGTGAATGAGGGCGAACATCGAACTCCGCATCTAACGATTTTTCCCCTACTAGTCTGTATTCGAAACTCTACCTAGTTTGTATTCGAAACTTTGCAAACCACAGAAGCTTCGTGTTGGGGCTCTCCACCAGTTACGTGGGGTTGAGCATGACAATTTACACCTCCATCCAGACTGCAATAGCTCCCCCACCAAATCCCTTTTCATGCTCTCCAACGTCAGGGTTCCTGCCATGGTTTTCCTAATCTTACTGCCATTCGTACGAGGGGCAGAACAAAAGGAAAGGGCACAAATGTAGAGGCCATTCTTACCGGTAATGTCTTACAGATTTTCCATAGTCACGAGTTTGTATTTTTTTCTCACGGACTTTTAGCCACTCTCTTCCTTGTCGGGAAAGATACATGCATTGATTCTGCTTGGCCTTTTACTCGCACCTTTGTCTCTCCCTGCTACGCTCTTTATTTCGGAGTTCAGAAACCAAGCCTCGATGAAATGTTTGCAAACACATTTGGATTTGAGGGTCCTAACAATCAATGTACTTGAAAAAGTAGCAAGGCGGATCGAATTTGTCTTTGCTTTCCGTCCCCATGGTTCCTTTCACTAAACAAGATTTACCTATTTCTGAAATGAAGTATCCTTTCACCAAACAAGATTTACCTATTTGTGAAATGAAATATTTATTTTGGTTTGGGCATTTGAATATGATTTTTTTAGAGTCGTTTACCTTAGAGATAAGATCTTACCATAAGTTGGCACCACAATATTTTCACTTTGTACTCAACTGGTTCTTTGTAGGCACTGAGTTATGGCGACCCATTGCACATAAGAACATGATGCCTTCATTTTTCATTTCATGAGCTCGAGCACCAAAGAATTGGCATATGTCCTTCTGGATACAGTCAAGAATGCAGCCAACCTCCATTGAACATGGATCACAATGATTCAATTGATTTAATCATAGACAACAAGCTAGGGTTGAGTGATCCGAACAGGAAGGGAATTCGATGTTCAGTCATCTATGCAATGCATTCAAAATGCAAACATTTGTAATAAAATGAAATGGTGAATTAAAAAATATATATATATTTACTGCCAAAACTAAATTAGAAATGTGAAGACTAACGTGAAAATGATATGGTTGGATATTCGATCAACGCATATTTTGAAGTTAAATAAAGTAGTTGATTAGGTTTTTCTACGAATTGAGTTTCAAAATTATTTTATCATACTGAAAAAGTACTTTACTGCCCAATTTTATTACAGGGGAGATATTTTCAAAATATGTATTATATATTTATTTTAATTATGGATCTATTAAGTGTTAAGGGGATTAAATTTCCTAATATGCAAATGTATTTTAGAGTACAAAACTTGGAAAAAGGTTTATTTTAGAGTGTAAATTTTGAAAAAATGTTTGCACCTCAAAAGATTTGGATCTTTATGGTGACTTGATAAGTTGGTGGTTAAGACGGATCTACATATCTATATCACTATCTATACTCTTTCATTGTTTAAATTGCAATAAATGATCCCAAACCCGAGACCACTATTGAACTAAATGAAGTGGGAAAACGAGGCTCCAAGTCCAAAGACAAAATTGAAATTGAATTTCCCTTACAAATTTAAGATCAATAAGCCACCAATCCCAACGACAGCGTGGCCTGGGTGGAGACCAAACTGAAATCCAGGTGGGAAATTTGTAACTTATCTCCACATCTGCTTAGAAATAGTGTTTGATCTTGTTGTTCCTCGAGCTACTATACGCTGACATGTGCCCATGTTCGTCCGATTTCTGAATATTCGGGGAATTGACAATTGAGATAAGCTCAGGGCTAAACTAGTGACCCTAATGATTGGCGTGAGAGAGAAGTTGTCATTGGTAGTATTTTGCCACATACTAAGTGGAGGCATTTGTACCTTAACTCAACAGTTTGTTTGATTTGTATGTTAGCATCCCTGGAGCTTATCTCGATTTTCGATTCCTCGAATATTCGATAATCGGATGGACATGGACACGATCAAAAAATTTGACCGCGTCCATGTCCGCCCGATTGTCGAATATTCGTGGAATCAACAATCGAGATAAGGATGCCCCTAGTTCAGTAGGTGGCCTACTGCATCGAAAAGAATCCATGCAGTGGTTGGTCGAGTGAACAAGGGCATTCCTTTCTAGTATGTTTGTAATGCATATGAAGACCACGTGGCTCGATTGTAAATACTTGTAAGGCATTTAACACACCATGAAATTGGTCTCAAAAGTCGTGGCACAACACTGACATCGATGCTAGTCACATTGTCATGATCCCTCGTAGTCAAATTTTCAAGTTGTCTTTGAATTGAATCAAAGTTTTTAAATGTTTGTCGCACTAAGTCAGTGTCCTTGTTCATTGTTATGATCCTGCATTATCTTCAGCTAATTAGTAAGGCAAGGTTCCTTCATTCACGCCTCATAAGTAAGAAAATACATATCCTTTGTCGATGGCCAACCTGAACTGGTCCTGCCCTATAACACCAAGTGGGTAGGAGGAGTGCTTGATGGAGTCAGAGGAATACATATGTCTCACTAAGGATCACACTAAGTGATTGGGATTCGATTAGTTACGTATTAATAACTTCTCTAAATCAAGAAGTCAATAAGCTTTAAAAACTGACTTGATATAGAGTGACATTCAATGGAATAAAAATATGAATCAATAGTTATTTATGGAATAAGAATGAGAATCAAAACATTTTTTTAATATATTTTTTAACATCTTTAATGGTAGATTATCTGTTTGTGGCCAGATAATCTTTCTAAATCTTTTATTCCTTCGGCGTATCTTTGCACCTTTAGGGGCAATTGTTAGTTTATTCACTCTGTTCCTTTTTCTACAACATGTTTTTATTTATTATTTTACTTCATTTTATCACATTAATACTTTCCTAAATCATTAATTATACTAATTTCCAATTCATTTTTAATATTTAACTGATTATTATTTTATACATTTTAGCCCCCTTCTTTCCCTACACTATAGTCTAGCTCATTATTATTTTATATATTTCACATTCAACAACCCTTTCCAAACTTTGATCCCCTCCTTTCCCTCTAACAATTGAAGGGTGATCACCCTTTTTTGGCTTTATATTCCCCTCTTGCCTTATTTGTCTCATTCATTTATATTCATATGTCCCTAAATATGGGTGGAGTGTCCACTGGAAACGATAAATAATTCAAACTAATACACATAATTTATTCCAAAAACTTATCAACATTATGACTGACTTTAAAAATCTACACTACATTAATTTTTCTTAATATCATAATCTTTAAAACATATATAATTATTTTTTATTTTATAATTTAATATAATCTCTTTTCATTAATCCCCCACATATATATATATAATATAATAAAATTAAAGATGTATGAAATTAATGAAGCCATATATTTTATCTAACTAAAAACTTAGTGTTCAATCTAACACAATACAAATTTTATAAATCATTTTCTTTAGGATATTCATAAACAATTAGGACGGATTAAATATAATTGTGATTTTTTTTTATAAATAAGATTTTGATTATAATAATTTGTATAATTTTTTTTAATTAATTTGTTTTTCTTAAAAATAAATAAATTATGGAGATTTAAATGTTTTATGTGTGAAGATAAATTGTTAGTGTTAGATTTTCAACAAATTTTTTTTTTTTCGTGGTTACTGAGAGGCCGCTACGTTTATGAGTAGTAATCCACACAGATCCATCAAAGGTAGCCTAATATATCAGGCTTAATCCCAAGGGCATCAAGGATATCTGACCTCGTAACCTCCTAATAGGCAAAGTACTTAGCAACGAAGGCTCGATTGATTGAGCTATCCTTGGGGCTACCAGATTTTCAACACTTTATCCTAAAAATATTAAGAAATAAAAAACATTTTTTTGCAAATAAAATATTTATTGTATTATTAGAATATTATAATTTATTTGTTTATAAATTAACTTAAAATAGTTTTAAATTTTTTATTAATTCTACTATAATTTAGTAATTAGAATTAGATACTCATACAAAGAATCAAAATTCAAATCCACTAGTAAATGTAAAGTGATGTCTATATAAGGAAGTGTTTCACATCACAAAATTTATTTCCTTTCCTTAATTCAAATAAAATAAAATAAACAAACATTCAATAAATTAAATTAATTTTAATAAAAAACTATCTGTTTATTATATATATAAATAATATATCATTTCTCAATGTACTAAGAAGATGTTGAGAAGTGATTTATTGATGTTGAGAAGTGATTTATTATTTATATATAAATATGGAAATTCAATTGGTAATCAAAATAATGTGAGTTTGTGGTAACTAAGAGATCCAAGATTCAAATCTTTCAATTTATGACCCAGTTTACAGAGAAGAAAACAGGCCATCAACCCAACAAAATTCCTTCAAATTACAATAATAATAATATTAAAAATATAACTTCTCATACCAATTAAAATATAAAAAATAAAACAAATTTAACACCCCCAACAATTTTTGGAAATGAATCTTAGGCTAACATTCATACTCAGTAATCATAAACATCTTAAAAATAAATATTTAATAATCATTAAAAAAAACAAGGTTTAACAATAACCATTAAAAAAATAAACTTTTATTATTTCAAACCATGGTCAAGAAAGGCATAGGTTTTAATATTGTTTCCTCCTCATGGCATTGATTTGTCTCAGATTTTGTTTTTTCGGATGTGGACCTTGTCATTGAAAATGTAAGCGTAGTGTCTTGCGCTACTTTTGAGGCTATGATGAAACCAAAACTCATAAAATCATTATGTTCTTCCAACATCAATGATCATTATATTTTAAACGTTATAAACTTCCCCATGGCCTGCAAGAGGTAAGTGGATTGAGATTCTTCTGACAATATTAAAAAGTTGTATCAACAACTTTCTAGGTGAGAATCTATCTTTTCCAAGGAAGTTGGGAGTTTAATAGAAATAAAAAAATATAAGTTGCATGCTAGGTTTTTTACAGAATTGGATTGTTACATGTTTTTTAAGTCGAGGGTTTGTTTTAAGACATACCATTTAAAACTTAAATGTTAACAGGTAAAGGTTCTTCAACTAAAACATGAATTTTTTTTTTATATATTTGGATGATCAATATTTTTCTTAGTGATTAGGACTTTATTTAAACAGAAGTGAAGGGGAAATTTTTTTTGATTAGCATTAAATTGAGAAGTTATTTTTGGAATAATTTTTCTTATTTTTTTTTAATCTACAATTTTTATTGCCTTTTTTTTCAATATATTATATTCTCATTAATAGACTCACGCACCCTAAATAATACATATAATTATATTTCAATAAGATGTTGTAAACAAATAGGAAATCTACAACTTTTATGAGACTAGGATAATCATCAAAGGGCTTCCCAATGGGTTACTTTAAAGAAGGATATAATATGATTATAATTGAGAACATCAATTAAATACTCAATCCTTTTATCGAAAGTAAATAACATAAGCATGGATTCAATCCTATCAAACATCCAATCCCTCATCTATATGTCAAAATCTAAAGAATACATATAATTACATCTCAATAAGATGTTGTAAAAAAATAGGAAATCTACAACTTTTATGAGACTAGGATAATCATCAAAGGACTTCCCAATGGGTTACTTTATAGAAGGATATAGTCTGATTATAATTGAGAACTTCAATTAAATACTCAATCCTTTTATCAAAAGTAAATAACATAAGCATGGATTCAATCCTATCGAACATCCAATCCCTCATCTATATGTCAAAATCTAAAGAATACATATAATTACATCTCAATAAGATGTTGTAAACAAATAGGAAATCTACAACTTTTATGAGACTAGGATAATCATCAAATGACTTCCCAATGGGTTACTTTAAAGAAGAATATAGTCTGATTATAATTGAGAACATCAATTAAATACTCAATCCTTTTATCGAAAGTAAATAACATAAGCATGGGTTCAATCCTATCAAAGAGTGGGCTTCTTGAGGTACATACATTAGGTAGACACAAGAGCTGTCAAACTGGGACCGCGCCATGGAAATGAGCTTCTCTTGTGACTGCAACACCTGCGGAGGCGATGCCCAGGGCCATCATCGCTCGGTGGATATTGAGCTCAACGTGTAATACGATGGCGAACAAACCCTGAACGTCATGAGCTTAGATCTCGTGAGAGAAAACCCCGCTTTCCCTGAGGACCGTGCTGTCGATACGAAGGTTTCTGAACCTTCTGAACAAAGATTGAGCAGATCTGCAATGACGGTAAGCAATGGATTCGATCCCTTGCCCTTCACTCGCTGCTGTAAGATAATCCTGAGGTCCAGGTTACGATTTATCATACGAAGGGCCAGAATCAAATGGTCCATGGACTGGATCCTGCGCAGGGAGCTTTGGAAAAGAAGCAGAGTATGAATATGACGCCTTGTCTGCACGCAGAGGTGGTTCATCTCATTGTGATGCACGCTATTTTCTGCAGGGGAAGAAGAGAAGGAACTCGGGACGTGGTAGGGTTTGGGCCTGTAGTTTTTCACAATGATTTGGTAGGTGCAAACAAAGATGGGGGTCTGCATGCTGCAGAGCTGCCCCCTCTCACAATGGGTTGGGCCAAATCTTGTAGATCCAGGATGGATCTATCAGATCTGACCAATTTTCGAGATCACTCAATACCTAGATCCCAGATCTCAGGACCTAGGCAGCAGATCGATGGTATTGCGCATCGACCGAGCGGCGGGGAAACAGATCTTGACATGCAAAGGGAAGAAAGATCCAATAAGAGGTTAGATCTGGAAGAAAGCCTACATATAGAGCCCTTGGTAATCAGCAGTGATACCGTTTCAAGCAGATCAGGAACTCAGCGAAAACCCAACTTTCAGGTAACATCAACTCACTTTCATATTTTTATTAAAACCCCCGAAGGGAAATCCTGTTTAGTTTGGGTACATGCAGGAAGCACTATCTTGCAGCTGAAACAACAAATCTGGGCACTGACCGGATATCCTGTTCAGACTCAACATTTGGTCAGGGGCAGGTGGTCTCTTCAGGATAGTAGATCTTTGGGAAGTTATGAGATCAGTCCAGAAGAATCTATTGTTTTAAACCTCAGGCTGAGAGGAGGGGCCAAGCCCCAGGGACAACCAAGCTTCTCAGGAGGAGATAAAGGGAAAAAGACAACACCTCAACATCAATCCAAAGGAATTCCTTCCTATAAAAACATCCTTCAAGGCAACAGAGATTCAGGGTCCTCCCCAGATCAAGGCGGATATATACCCAGTCCATACATAGTGGATCAGCTAGGGCAAACTCCAGCCCTTAACTTTGATTCTTCAGGCATCGATGACTTCGTAAAAGACTATGAAACGCAGGCCCTAATCTGTCGCTTCAACAGTTTTTGGCCAAAACCTACGGATCTATTTCACTGGATATTTAACAGTTGGACCATGGAATGTGATATACATTTATGCTCAAAGGGGTTTTTCATTGTTATATTTGCATCCAGGGAAGTCAGGGATACAATTATCAGTGCTGGACCTTGGTTTTGGGGAACGTCGGGACTGTTCATGACCCCATGGTTTCCAGATTTTGATCCAAACAACATGACTGTATCCAAAGTACCGGTTTGGGTCCGTTTATACAACCTTCCCCTCCACTTTTGGAGTGAACAAGTCTTGGAAGGAATTGGGAACAACATAGGGAAATATATCAAAACAGATATGGAAAGGATGATGAAAGGGTCTACACATTTGCACGTATATGTGTGGAAGTAGATCTAAGCAAAGGGCTGCCAGATAAAATAAGTCTGATCTACAAACAACAAAATTGGTTGCAAGTACTAGACTATGAAAACACAACCTTCAGATGTAGGCTCTACAAGCAAACAGGACACTTGCAAAGCACATGTCCAGAAGCCAAGAAAGTAAACGGCAAAAGAAAGCAGAAAGGGAAGCAGAGGAAAGGATGGCAATTTTCTCCCCCTAACTCAGAAGATGAAGCATCAGAAGCAGAAGAAGAAGATACCCCCATAGAGAATGCTGAATCATCCTAAGGAATGGAGACCCAGAAGGGAACCACCGACAATGAGGTCTCACAGTTACACACAAATCAGGTAGAGAAGGCAAACGAGGATCAAAGCATGGGAGGGAACAAACGACATCACCAGTCAGATACCTCAGATTCAGACAAGGAAGCAGTTTCACAGAAAGTAGAAACTCAGTTAGTCATAGCTTCGATCGAGCCCACCTAAGGTGCGTGGCGCAAGGTCGAAAAGAAAAAGGGAAGAAAAACTTGATGACACAAATTTTCTAATATTTCTGATGTATTCCTGTCATTACAGGAACAACTTTTTGCCCCTTTGTATTATTTTCTGTTTTGCTGCCTGTCATTACAAGAACAACCATATGCATATGCTTCAAGCATCTACAAAATGTAATTTTATCAATATGAATAAAATTACGACTTTTTCTTATGGGAAAAAAAAATCCTATCAAACATCCAATCCCTCATCTATATGTCAAAATCTAAAGAATACATATAAATACATCTCAATAAGATGTTGTAAACAAATAGGAAATCTACAACTTTTATGAGACTAGGGTAATCATCAAAGGACTTCCCAATGGATTACTTTAAAGAAGGATATGGTATGATTATAATTAAGAACATCAATTAAATACTCAATCCTTTTATCGAAAGTAAATAACGTAAGCATGGATTCAGTCCTATCAAACATCCAATCTCTTATCTAAATGTCAATTTATTTTTTTTGTGTTGGGTAGCTAAAATTAGAATGGAAAAAAGCTTTTAATTATATATTTGAAATAAAATTAACTAATTTTATTAAAAACTCTATCAACATCAAATCAATTAATTAAATATAAAAGAATATATTTATATATATAAAAAGATAATATATATTTCTCCCAAAACAAATAAGTATATGTGTTTATATTTTTTATATCTTTTTTTATTATATATAATTATGATAATTTATGTTTACTCATCTCTTTGCACATTGGGATATAGATTGAGTTTTCATTATTGAGTCTTCTTATGTGTTAAGTGTTTCTTGTTTATGGTTTTTTTTATACCAAAAAGAGTATTTGTATCATATAATTTTGTGTCTAGTTTGAAGAAAATACATAAGGTATCATAGAGCTAATTCAAAAAAAAAGTTTCAATTGTTTTTCCCTTTCCAATAGGAACACATGATTTTCCTGAGCAGAATATATCAAAGCAACAAAATGAGGGGTTTTGTAGGTGAATACCTTACAAAACTACCCCAACAAAACACAAAATTTACAACACATAACAGTAATAGGGAATTTTTTTATAGACTTCATCCACCATTAGGGAATTATAGCATGTTTGATTTCACCATTAATTTTTAATTCACGTATCTTCAATTTACTTGTCTACTTCTCTGTTGAAGTCTCTTAGGACATGAAAATATGTTTTGGATGGGATATCTACCATCATTTCCTAATTCTTTTCATGATGTTTTCTATAGATTTCTCCTTTGGGAGGGATCCCTTGACCAAATGATGCAAGATTAGGAAAGAATCTATGTTATATACCTAGGGGGATAATAAATGTTATATACCTAGGGGGGATAATATAGGGTACAAAGGGAGGTACCCAAGGGAATAATGTAATAATGGGATGAGCCATAGTAATAAATAAGGTGGTTAACTAGTATCATGTAAGGTACCACAAGTAGTTAGTAATAATGTAATGGGCCCATGGTATTAGTGGATGGTACGAGGGAACCATGGTAATGATCCATGGTATTGCATGTATGAGGCCTATATAAAGGCTAGAGACTCCACATGGAGGATAGTCAAGGATTATTGTATGTACAAGCATATGGCTTGTGGAGTGTTCTCCTTCCTTAAGGAATGAATGTATGGTGTTTCCCTACCTTAAGGGTTTTATAATAAAGAAGCATTTCTATATTCAGATCTTGTTCTTTCTTGGGTTTATTTCTATTATCATATATTTTTGGATCAGATCTATAACAAGTGGTATCAGAGCAATTTCTTGGGCAAAAGTGGAGATTTTATTTATTTATTTATTTATTTTTTTTTTGCAGGAATTTTTTGGGGCGACGAGTTTGCAGATCAGATCTGTATGTTTTGGGGAAAAATCTGCAAAATCTAATTGCAGATTTAGATTCTTTGTGAAAAATACCCGATTTCAAAAAAAAAAATCGGCCGAATCGGAGTTCGGATGAGGGAGATATCGATGATCTAAAAATCAGTGATGTTGCAGACAATTTTTTGGGGCAGCGAGTTTGCGGCGCATATTTTGACGTTCTGGTACAAAATTTGCAAATTCTAATTGCAGATCTAGATTCCTTGTGAAAAAATACCTGATTTAAAAAAAAATCATCTGAATCGAAGTCCGGATGAGGGAGATATCGCTGATCTAAAAATCAATGGTGTTGCAAAAACTTTTTCGGCAACGAGTTTGCGGCGCAGATCTGGATGTTTTGGTGCAAAATTTGCAAAATATAATTGTAGATCTAGATTTTTTGTCAAAAAATACCCGATAAAAAAAAAAAAAAAAACGGTCGAATCGGAGTCCACATGAAGGATATATCGCTGATCTAAAAATCAGTGCTGTTGCAAACAATTTTTTGGGGCAGCGAGTTTGCAACGTAGATCTGGACATCCTGGTTCAAGATCTGTAGAATCTAATTACAGATCCAGATTCTTTGTGAAGAAATACCCGATTTAAAAAAAAATCAGTTGAATCGGAGTCCAAATGAGGGGATATCGCTGATTTAAAATCAGCTATTTTTCAACAATTGTTTGTGATGGTGGGACAGTTGCACCGGGGATCGGCAATTCGTGTGCCTAGATCGAGGTTTCTACCACATGGGAAGATGCAGAATGGTTTTTCCATTTCCGAAAATAGGTCATAATAGGGATTCTGAGCAATATTGACGGAATTGTGGCCATTTCAAATTTTCACCAAGTAAGTGAATTTTTTTCAAAACCCTCTTCATGGCGGTTCTATGTTTTATAGGAAAAGATAATGGTCCTACTATTGAAGAATACATAAAGCAAACTAAGTCGGTATGGGCAAAAAATTGGAAGGATTCAGTGTGGCTTAATTTCAGAGATGAGGCTTAGAAATGATATTTCTCACTTGATGACAAGCAGTTGTCCAAACTTTCAGATGCAAAATTTGAAAGAGTCATTTTAGACAAATGGTCTCAGACTAGAAAAAGGGAGAATGAGAGATGTAAGGGGTTATTTTCTATGGGTGTATCCTTATTGCAGGTTCATGGATTGATTCAAAAGGAGAAAATCATTGTATCTATAAATCCTAGTTGCAAGCATAATTTTATGAATGTTAATTTGGCAAAAAAATTGAAAGTTCCAGCAAATTACATTGAAAACATACAGGTTGATAATGAGGATGTTCAAGTTTATAAATATTTGAAGCTTTCTATGGATAAGTATGTGTTGCATTGTAACTTTTATACTTCAGATGTGGATAACATGGATGTTGTTTTGGGATATCCTTGGATGGAATCTGTGGGTACTGTCAATATTAATGTGCAGACGAAATTCCTGAAGCTTTGGTATAAAAAGAAGAAAATTACATTGCAGGATATTTCCATTAAAATCCAAGCAGAGACTATGGAGGCAGAAGCACAAAGCTCTAATGACACTTACACATCAGATGATGAGCCTTTGATGGTTGATAATCAAACACAAACAGAGGTGGAAGCAGAAAATGTTACAAGTACTGATACATCAAATGAGGGCTCAATGGTTGAAGTAATATTGGAAGATAAGAAACCACAGCAGGGTGAATTAAAGAAAAGACACCGTGGGTTAAAACTTCAACACATCATCACCCACAACACCCCACAAGAAAACAAACAACAAGATGGCAACCAATTAACCACAAGGATAACAACCCCCGCATGATAGATAGAGAGGAGCGAAGATCCACTTACTACACATCAACCCAGAAGAGCTGCCACGGTCAACTTCCATCTCAAGCGAGTGAGGCACCAGCGAGATCTAGGGTTCACCTTTCTCTTGGATGGCTAGATGCATGTGCATGGTACTAGTGAACTACTCTTTTGAGTAGATCTTATTATTTGTGTTCTTCCCATGTTTCGGGGACGAAACATGTTAAGGGGGGTGGAATGTTATATACCTAGGGGGGATAATATAGGGTACAAAGGGAGGTACCCAAGGGAATAATGTAATAATGGGATGAGCCATAGTAACAAATAAGGTGGTTAACCAGTATCATGTAAGGGACCACAAGTAGTTAGTAATAATATAATGAGCCCATCGTATTAGATAGATGGTATTGAGGGAACCATGGTAATGACCCATGGTATTGTATGTATGAGGTCTATATAGAGGCTAGAGACTCCACATTGAGAGGTGTCAAGGAATTGTGTGAAGGAATATTGTATGAACAGGCATATGGCTTGTGGAGTGTTCTCCTTCCTTAAGGAGTGAATGTATGGTGTTGCCCTACCTTAAGGGTTTGATCAATAAAGAATCATTTCATATTATTTCTGGGTTATTTTCTATTCTCATATATTTTTAGATTAGATCTACAACAATCTACCATAGCCATAAGTTTGTCCACCTATTGTTCTTTGGCTAACAAAAGTCCCTGATAGAAACCATATATCTATGCTTGATTATTTGTTATATGATCAAGATCCCATGAGTACCCAAAGACATTTTCCTCCTTAGGGCCATAAAGTACCCCTTCCCCTCCTGCCATCCATACGTTTCTTGTTTATATTAATGGCAAATTTCTCTATAAATAAAAACCCATTCAAGTACTTCTATTTTCTTTGCTAATAATCAAGCTAAATAAATAAAAACAATGTAAACTTTGAAACGAGAACTAATACTGTTACCTGTTTCGTAGAGATAGCAAAAAAGTGACCCGATTTTGAAAAGGGGCGATGCAGAACACACATTTTTTTTAGAGCATAGTTTTTGGCACTTTAATTTTTTTATGTACATTATGTTTTAGAATGTTAGTGATTTGCATGTTGATTTAAAAAAGTGGTGATTCTGCATCAGACCCTTTTTTTAAAAGACCTATTTTTGACTTTAAATTTTCTAATGTATGAAATGTAAATAATTATTTTCTCAATTTAACAATTTCTGAAGTGGTCTTCTTCTTCATATTTTTTTTTTTTGCATATTTAAAGAAGAAGTTCAATATTTTGAAGTTTCGATATTCTACATATTTATGCATTGCTAATTAATTTTTCAATGCACATGAAATAATTGTCTCTAAAAAACAATAATTTTTAACAATTGACATAAAAATAACCATTTTCAACATAAATATAGGTAAAAAATTATACATTTTGATCATTTTCTGTAATTTTTTTGCTAGAAATGACATGTCAAAATCACAATTTTTATTGGAAAATTTTAACTAAAAATGGTTATATAATTGTTTTGTTTTGTTTTGTTTTTTAATGAATTTTATGTCAAAAAATAATAATAACCACTGTTTTAAAAAAAATAATGATTAACATAAAAATTAATGTGAAAATCACATAATACAAATACTGAACACATAACAACATTAATTGAATGCTTATCCTTATCATAAAATGTCAAAGTCAAAACATTACATGTATAACTAATTAATAGTTACAAAAAATGAGCTTGATTTCCAAGCATAACTTAATTTTAATCAACAATATCATGTAATCCAAACCCTTCATCCTTTAGAGTTTCATCATTGTCTTCTTCCACAATATTTTCTGCTTCATTTTGCTCATTTTCCTCTTCTAATGAATCTTTGATGTCTATGAATCTCCCAATGTATGTCTTTCCAATCATGTATGGTGGTTGGGGTTCCTTTGCCTTTTTTGCCACACGCGATTCACTAAAGTCCCCTTTCTTCAACCCAATTTCTTGCATTTCATCTGGAAGAAATTGAAAAGCATTAATTCTTTGCGGAATAAAATTGCACTGTATTGGATCTTTTTCAATGACAATGCAATATCTTCCTTTTTGAAGGCAACATGCTAGTGTTGTACCTAATTATCAAGCACAAAAGACATAATGAAGTAAATTAGTACAATGACATACAAATTAAGAAATAAGATATTGAAATTCAATTCCATGTAATAAAACTTACCCGAGCCAGAAAATAAATCTAGAACCTAATCTCCTTCATTTGAACATATGTCTATAAGATAGTTAATCAATAGTTGTGGTTTTTGATTAATGTTAAGTATTTCTCCTTTTGTTTCTTTGTCTTCATATGTTAGTTTTCTCACAACAACACCATAAGCCAGTACTTGGCTATGACTCTTTCCATCTACCTGATTAAAAATCATAGACATATAACTATCATCCTTTGCCCAACTATCAATATGGATGAACTCACAATCATTTATAAATGGTTGATCTTCACGATTATGAAGATTTGTCTTTTGCCTGTAACATGAAATAGTAAAAGTTCAATTAACTTGTACATAAATGATTTTTTTAACATTAATCAAATATACATTTTCAATGTCTTACCATGTAAGCTGCATCCTTGAGTTTGATTCCCCTTTGAAGCTTGACAATAACATTGCCAATTGTGTGTCTGAATGAAATGTCACAAATCTCCATAATGGTGATGATGTGACTTCTAGAAATCCCAAAACCACTTTACTAAGAGCTTGATAAGTATAAGGGTCACTATCATAGTCAATGTTTGGAATATTGAAACCATGGGGAATATTTGCAATAACTAGGGCATAATCCCTTTTAGGCATGAGTTTAGCAATGTCTTCATAGTCGCCTTGTATTACTTGATATTGAATAGTGTCAAGACCATTCCAAATGAAATGAGTAAGAGTTTGATCAAGTTCCACATCGTGTGTAGTTTTTTTCCGGAGTTCTAGCATCCATAATTTTTTGAATTGACGTTTTGAGCTATCCACTATGGCTCATTATTAGGATAGATCAGTAAGTGTGTAAGACAGATCTCATCGGATTTAATAAATAGAGTTAAGAGATGTAATGGGAATGGAAAGCCGACCCGCCATAAATTGTTTTATAATATTTTGATTTAATTAATTCTATAATAAGAATAAAATGATTGAAAATGAAATTTAATTATATATAATAAGAATGAAAATGATTTTAATTAATTTCAATATATTGAGAATAAAAGTAAATTTAAAGGTTTTTATATTTGTTTTTATTTATAATTAATTTTATATTTGCTTTTATTTTATAATTAATTTTATTTTGGATTTGTTCTTACTTTAGAATAAATTAATTAGATTGATTTTAATATCAATCTAGAATTAATGATTAAGATTTAATCTCAATATTAGTGTTAATGAATACTAGTTTTTAATATTAGTGTTGTTCCTAGAAATTTTTAATAATTTTAATGATTTTTATTTAATTTATGATCTATAAATTGATTTTTAATTTTAACTGAGAATCCTATCATCTTCTTAAATGAAATTCTTGTAAAATTCCTCTAATTTAAGTTAATTTGAATAGGTTTATAATTATAAAATACTATGTTTAAATACTATAAATAAGGATTAGTATTAATATTAATGTTAATATTAGTAATGATCTTATTGAAACTTCGAAACTAATTTAATTATTTGTTAAAATTTATTTACAAAATACTATGTTTAAATACTATAAATAAGGATTAATATTAATATTAAAGGAGGATTGAGTGAATGGCGGCTAGGGTTTGAAGAAGACAACTCTGGAGGAGGACAATGCCAGAGCGGCATAGCTTTGCAGAAGAGGGCAGGCTCTGACCCTATAGATGAAAAACGCAGGGTCCAACGAGACCCCATCTTGTAAACAGGTAATGATGCACAAGGATAAAACTGCACTGGATAGAGTGCAAATTTCAGGCTCTAATAAGTTAGGAAAGGAGGATCCGACCAACAAAGGAAAGCTAAACAATGAGGGTAAAGATACCCAGAAACAAAAAGAAATCATTGGTAACGACAATACTGCGAACAAAGACAGGAAAAACCCTTCCCCAAAACAGGTTTCACAAGAAAACGAGCCTGAGGATGAACGATCAAAAGATAAGGAGGATCTAAACCAAGCCAAGGCAGGATAGGAAGGAACAGTGAAGAGAACCAAAAAGAAAGAAACCCAGGGACCATGCAAGCCCAAAGCAACTGAAACCCTACGGGTAATAATCTCTCACCGAGAACTACATGCGTACCGAGACCACATGGCACAACATGCAGTGATCTGCAAGTTTATGGGCTTCTGGCCAATAGAACGAGCCTTGTGCATGTGGATAAAGCAACAATGGAAACCAAGAGGGGACATAAGACTCCACTTAGGAGCCAAAGGATTCTTCATAGTGGTTTTTCCAATCTAGATGACAAGGATTGAATCTTTGATGGAGGCCCGTATTTCTTTGCCTCAGTAGGTCTTTACATGAGACCATGGAAACCCAACTTCGCACCAGAACAGGAAACCTTTAAATAGGTACCAGTCTGGATACGCTTGTTTTCTCTACCGATTGACTACTTGGGACATGCAACACTGGAACAGATAGGCAATAAGTTAGGCACCTTCATCAAAGCCTCAAAGGCAACATTACAAAAAAGATACACCTCCTGTGCTAGGATCTGTGTCAAGATGGATGTTTCGGGAGCGCTTCATGAGGGCCTATGGTTGGAATACAAAGATGAAGTGTATTTTCAAGCTATAGACTATGAGCAGATCCCATTCCGCTATAGGAAATGTCATGAACATGGACATTTGATTAGAGAATGCCCAATGAACAGAACGACGGAGAAACCCAAGGATAACAGAGGAGATAGGAATAAGGAGGCCTTTATTCGACTTAATGCTAGATAAAGGGGAAACAAAAGATGAGAAAATAAAGCAAGTACCTCTTTCAGAAGCACAAGCACTGATTTTGAGGTGTTGGAATCAGACACAAAGTCAGAGGAAAATAATCCAGAGCGCGAGATATTGTGAGAAAGCCAGACCGCAACCACACCAGAAATGAAAGAACCCATTTCTAAGCCATCAAACAACATCCCACAAGCTCAGGGACCAACAAAACGATTAGAAGAAGACTCAGAGATGATAACTAGTGAAATAGGGCTAGAGGATATGGAACTAAGCGACATTCTTGAACAAGAAGGTATGGATCTACCAAACATGGTAGAAAATTGGAAAAAAGAAAGGCATGGAATACATATTGGAAGAGGAGGTGAACAAAATCAACAACTTATTCATAGCAAGACAACAAGCAGAACTGGATTTGCAGAGAAGGAGCTTGGGAACAACAAAAGGGATAGGGGCAAGAGCTCAGGGACTGCATCAAACTACCACCAACTCAAAGCACCGGAAAAAACGAGGAAGAAGGACAAACAATGAGGCACTACAAGAACTTGGTTAGATGCTCCTAAACTCAGGTAAGATAAAAGCCCTTGAGGCGTTCACACTCACCTCCTAAAACTTGTTGATTATGAAAGTACTTTCACGGAATGCTAGAGGGCTAAATAGCCTAAAGAAGCAGCGTTTATTAAAAAAGTAAAAAAGGCACAACCAGATATAGTTTTTTCGCAAGAAACTAAATGCTCCAGCAAGACAATGGAAAACATTAGTAAAATATTGGGTAACGAATGGACTACCTAGAAACAACAAGCAGTGGATGGGAAGGGGGCCTGGCCATTCTTTGAAATCCTCAAGTTCTCCAGCTTATATCCTCTGAAGCTGCCAGATCTCATATATCAATAGAAGTCCAAATGGTAGGAAATCCAACCACCTATCTCTGCACAAATGTCTATGGCCCTAAAAAACTAGAGGTCAAATTGTTATGGCTTAGATCTCTATCCAACTTGCAGTAGAGATATCCCCAAGAAAAAGCTATTTTTGGAGGTGATTTTAATATGATCACTTCGCTCACGGAAAAAAAAGGAGGCATCAGAACGCTCAACATGGATACTGAAGCTTTCAAAGACTTTATTAAATCAACCAAGCTAGTAGACATCTTCCCCAAGAGTGGAGATTTCACATGGAACAATAAAAGAGGGGGTGATAGGAAAATCACCTCTAGACTGGACAGGTTCTTAGTGACAGAAACCATTCTTCTGGAAGGGATTACTGTGGATTCAGACATACTACCAAGAGGAGGTTCGGATCACTGGCCAATAATAATGAATGCGGCCATCCTAGGCACACCAAGGAATAAGCCCTTCAGATTTGAAAAGTTTTGGCTTAGTCCAGAGTTCACATCGAAAATAAAATAATGGTGGAGTGAACCATTAGGTATAAGAGGTACTAAAATTTTCATTCTCTAAGCTAAACTTAAACACATCAAAACCAGGTTAAAATCTTGGAATCAAGAAGTCTTTGGCAACATATTTAAATAATAAAATAAGCTAGAGGAGCAATTGGAACAAATTCACAAGGAATGGATCCAGGCAGATATTAATCAAGAAATGATGAAAACAGAACAAAAACTCATGCAGGTTTGGCAAATGAGATGCCAACGGAAGGAAACTATATGGAAGAAAAAATCTAGAATTCAATGGCTTAAGGAAGTTGAAAAGAACACTAATTTTTTTCACGGATCTGCCATTGATCACAGAGGTGCCAATAAAATATTAAGAATAAAGGATGATCAGGGAACCTCGGTGCAAACTCATAATGAAATCTCGAGCCTTCTAATAAATCATTTCAGCCAAATTGCACTGGAACCTGATATTGACAAAGAGGAAGCTATTAGGTACCTTTTGACTTCTATTCCCAAGCTCATCATTGAGTATCAAAACAAGGATTTTAATCGAGCTATTACCTTGGAAGAAGTGGAAGAAGTAGTGAAAAATATGCCAAATGGTAAGGCGCTAGGACTGGATGGTTTCACCATCGACTTTTACAAATCCTGTTGGGAAATAATCAAAAAAGAGGTTTGGGAAGTGGTGGAGGATTCCCAACACTCCTCCTCCATCCTAAAATCCCTCAACTCTATGTTCATAACCCTTATTCCAAAGAAGGAGGAAGCAAACACTCCGTCGAAGTTTTGGCCAATTGCATTGTGCAATGTTTTGTACAAGATCATATCTAAAGTCATAACTAATAAGAAAAAACCAATTATTCCCAGTATCATTTCGGAAGAACAATCTAGTTATGTAGAAGGGAGACGGATTATGGACAACATATTGCTAACTCAAGAGATGATTCACACTCTCCGAACTCAGAAAAAAGCGGGCATGCTAATGCAGTTGGACCTATCAAAGGCTTATGATAAAGTCAGTTGGAAGTATTTGGAGGCTATTTTGGATGCCTTTGGCTTTGTGAAGTAGTGGATAATATGGATCCTAGCCTTGGTTAAGTCCACCAGATTTTCCATTCTGGTTAACGGAGCTCCCACAACCCAGTTTACACCCTCTTGAGGTTTACGACAAGGGGATCCCCTGTCTCCCTTTCTGTTTGTAATTCTAATGGAAGGTCTTAGCCAGCTTATTAGAAGAGAAAAAGAGGATGGGATAATTCAGGGACTCCAACCCTTATCCTCAAGCCCTGCTACAACACATCAACAGTTTTTTGATGACACAATGCTGCATGGCACGCCCTCTATCAAAGAAGCTCTTGGTTTCAAAAATATTCTCAATCACTTTAGCCTGGCCTTAGGTATGGAACTTAATCTAGCTAAATCTTCCATTTTCTTTTTTAATACGCACCTAGCAGTCCAGAAAAATCTTTCTACTGTCCTCGTTTCAAGAGGTGTAACCTCCCTTCAAGATACCTAGGCATTCCACTGAATGACAAACCCTGGCAAAAAAATTCATTGGGAAAGAATGATCACCAATCTAGAGAAACAGTGTCATCATTGGACTCATAGGACCCTCAACTTTGCAGGCCGCCTAGCCAAGTCCGTCCTCCAGCCTATTCCTCATTTCATGCTTTCTATTCTCCCAGCACCTAAAGGTGTGCTTCAGAAAATATGACTCATCCAGAAAGCTTTTCTTTGGTTGGGTAATTAAGTGAAATAGAAGTGGTCTTTAGTGGCATGGGATAAAATTTGCAAACCCAAACACCTGGGTGGGTTAAATCTTTAGGACCCCTACACCATCAACCGAGTATGTGAAGCCAAGTTATGGTGGAGATGGATAAAGGAACCAAACTTACCCTGGGCCACACATTGGAAAGCAAAGTATGCTAATCACTATAACCTACAGAATTTGATCAGGATGAAAGAAAACCCTGACGGATCTCCAATCTGGAACCTAGCTAGAACTAATAGGAGAATAATTCAGGAACAGAGTTTTTGGGAAGTCCGAGATGGACAGACTACCCTGTTCTGGGAAGATGCTTAGCAACAATTATCTAAGCTTGAAAGCCCTGAATTCCTAACCATTAAGAGAAGAAACTAGGAACTAGGGAGGAAAATAGTGAATAATTATTGGAAACCTAACGATAATAATCAAGCAAGGAAACAATGGATATTCAACAATACAAAGCAGCCGAAAGAGGAAGATAACAATATAAGAGCATTGCAGACAAAATTGGCCAAAAGGAAAATAAGGAATGCTCGTGATGCAGATCAATTGCGTTGGGGCAAGTTCGAGGGGGGTAATTTCTCCCTCAAAGAAGTAAGAGTCTATATCGAAGAAAATGAACAAAGGGAAAAAGTCAATTGGTATAGTAAAGTTTGGGATGCTAAACTTTGGCTGAAGATTAAAACTTTCCTTTGGCTCTTGATGCACTGAAGAACTCTTACCTGGGAGAACCTTCAGAAAAAAGGGTTCATAGGCCCCTCATGCTGCCCTCTGTGTTAAATTGAGGAGGAATCTATGAATCACCTCCTCAATACTTGTGAATGGACAGAAAGCCTATGGAACTGGATGAAAGCCATATTTAAGAGAACAGACAGGGAAAGAAACTCAATACATGAAAGCATAGGGAACTGGTGAAGTAATTTTTCCAAAACCCAAATGGTCAATACATTATGGAAATTAATCCCGGGGTTTATAGTGAGGACAGTATGGAAAGAATGAAATAGAAGAGTGTTTCAAAATGAAGCTAAAACCATAGAATTTATTAAAGCCACAATTCTGCAAAACATGAGGGAAACGACTCTTACCAGAGGGAAAGCAGAATAGAACAAGGATTTCTTAGTCACAGAATTACAAATTATGCAGGCATTTGGAATTGAGATAGGAGCCATGATTGTCTCTTCTGAATCGCGACAACAACAAGGCCCCTCCGTGAATGTCTGGTCACCACCACCAACAGGCTTTCACAAACTCAACTTTGACGGGGCTTCTCATGGAAATCCTGGTTCGACAGGTATAGGAGGTGTCCTTCGGGATAACAAAGGGGAAATACAACATATTTTCAGTCAATTGTTGGGTGAAGGAACCAACAATGAGATGGAATTTGCAGCTTTAGAGCAAGATTACGAATTCTAATTCGCCTGGAAACAGGAGCTACAATGGTGGAAGGGGATTCCCTTTTGGCTATCAATGCAGTAAGAAGAATGCAGATGGGGATGAAACTGCGTAAGGTAACGAAGCACTGGAGGTTGGCCAAGGTCACAGAGCTCATAGCAAAGCACCTCTCAAGCCTCGACGGAATCATCCTGCAAGCAGCAAGAAGAATGGAAAATGCGGTGGCTGATTGTCTGGCCAACTACAGGATCGATCATCACTTTGCCTACCCGAAAACCTGTTGGCATGATGTCACATGCACAGAACTTCAGAATAAGTGTGCACTTCTCTCGAGACAAGACATTTGTTAAAGGGAGGAGGGGTGCAGGAATACGATGGATCACACCTTAATAGTAAATGAAGATAGCCAACCAAAGGAACAATGGGCGACAGGCCCATGAAGTACATAAGGAAGAGTGGGAAATCATCCACAAGGACAAAGTGCATTGAACAAGGAGGAAAATCAACAAAAAATATAATCAGCGTTGTCAGCAAAACACAATGGAGGACACATGGCGTTTTATGAATAGACTTAAGCATGGCAGAGTTAAGGCTCTGGATATGCATCATGAACAGGAATTGGGAATTTGTAATGGCAGTTATTATGGTAGGAACAACACCTATCCGACGACGAAGTGGGAGATCTCAAGCCAGACCTTCCCACCCTCAACTATATCTAAAGATTCCAACCAAAAGAACAGAGCACTGCTCTCTCCCGGCTCGCTTCATACCAAACGCAGTGCTGCTAGGATTTTCAGTGTTTCTACAACCTGCAATAACGTTATGGTGCGTGAAGGAAGTTGGAATGTTTTCGCTAACCGGGACCTGCAGAAAGCTCGGGAGGCTTATGAAACCTGAACCACCCAAAAAGAAAAACACAAAATCGAAGAGATCGAAGCGGTGGTAATAGAGGAGGAAGAACATTTGGATGCAAAAGCTCTGAAGAAGGAAGTGGAATGGCTTTATGATCCAGGCAAAATGACTACAAGAGCAACTCAATTTGTTCGAACCCAGGGAGAAATGTGGAGAATGAAGACCATGCTGGCTAAGGTGCTCAACATGCAGGCTGAAGACATCAAAAGTGCGCATGAAGCTATCTCTCTCATTTCGACAGAGAATTTGGCTAAGTTTGATGCCATGGAATTCAATTTCAGTGCCCTGAATCAGGAATTCAGAGTCCTTTCCAGAAGCTGAGTGCACTCATCAGTCTCCTTAGGCACTCCATGCGTCAGGGAGCCATGGCTGCGATGGAGGTCATGGAGGAGGCAATCGACACCAGTCAGGTGAATCGCCCCACTCCTCATAGGATTGCACAGCCTAAGAAAATGAATGCAACGACCGACCTGAGTGCTCCCAGTACAGACTATGTGATCTTAAAGTTGTAATGGCTTCTCTGTTTCTGATATCTCTTTTGGTTTTGGTATGGTATGTTCCTGGCTTCTATGATCCTAGTATATCGTAGCTGTAGAGGTCCTCCTGGCCCTCTTTCTTTCTTTTTGGTACTACTGTTCAGCAGCCCAAGGTGATTATCTATTTTTATATTTTAAACCCCTCTTTAAGCAGCCCTGCGTGGTGAGCCTCAGGTTCAATAGATGAAGTTTCAACTGCTTATAGTCATTCTGAGCATGCGTTGAGGTTTTGGCTTTGTCTGTGCCTGCAGACCCTTTTGTATCTTATGTATTTTATGAATGAATATAAAACTGTTGATTTACAAAAAAATTAAAAATATTAATTAATATTAATGTTAATATTAGTAATGATCTTATTGAAACTTTGAAACTAATTTAATCATTTGTTAAAACTGATTTACAATTATCTAAGATTCTTTGTTTTTAGTTAAAATGTAAATTAAGAGTTAAATTTTAAGAATTGGAAATTAGGATTAGTGTTTAATATGAGTGTGAAGTGTAAAGAGAGAGAAGTGAGGTTGGAGAGGGAGGTGAAAGGTCAAGCGTAACGGGGGAAGGGTTAAGTTAGGAGAGGGTAATTTTAGGATGTTAAAGTAGGAATCCAATTGTCATTTATTTTCCATCCTTCGTCTCAATTGAGGTTGTTAGGGTGTTTACCTATTTCTATGGCTTCTCTAAATTTTCTATGGTGATAATGATCAATTTTGGCTACTACACTAGACGTGATGATTGGTTTTATTGGAATGTTCAGCCAGAGCTGAGGTTTTTGAGCAGTTATGTTTTATATCAACGGCATGTTCTTGAATCCTAGTATAGATAGATCGACCAGTTTCTCCAATGTGGGTTTTTCCGCATGAACACGGAACCATGTAAACTCCTTTGTGGCATTTGGGATCAACGAGATCTTTGATAGATTTTAGGCATCTGCTGATGGTATTTATGGGTCTGAAAGTGGTTCTAATTTTGTTCTTTTTTAAAATGTACACAATTTTATCTGTTGTGCCTAATATGTAAGGGAGGTGAACCTTGACTAAATGATCATCTAGTGGTTGTTTGTTTTTAGGATTCTTTGCATTCTTAACGGCTTTGATCACTTGGTGTTTATTGTATCCATTTTCTCCGAATGCATTCATAAGATGGTTCTTCTCATATTGAAAGTGATCTTGATCCGAAATATGAAAGGCTCTGGTTGCTAGAGTGTTGAGAACACCAATTTTTTGGGAAATGAGTGCCTCCCAACATAATTGAACAACTTTCAACAAAATTTTGCCAAACAAAATATCATATGTCAATAAAAACAAAATTATAAAAATATAATGAGATAGTTACAATTATGCAAAACACAAATATAAATAACAATACTTACGATATTTTGTTTCATCTCATTTACGATTTGTTTACCCAACTTTGTAGATACCTCTCTCATGTCATAGAATGAATATGATAACTGGTATTTAATCCTTTCATGTGACTTGGGCGATTTTGTAAGTATGTAAACAACTTCACTGTCCGGTACCAAACACATGTCTATGACCTTTCCTGACACCTCATAAATTCCAGTATCGTTAGGCATATAAACATATAGATATATCTGCACATCTTGGCTTTCTCTTCCTTTCACATACCAGACATTTGCTGGAAGTTTTACTTCTTTTGATTCTTCCAGTATGAAATCATCTTCTTATCGTTTGAGGCACTTGAAAGATTTGCTGCTATTAGCTCAGGTTTGGTTCCTTCAACAATGCTTTTTGAAGATCCACCTTTAACAGTCTTTGGTCCAGAAATATTCACATAAATCTTGTTTGATGCCATTTTCTTGAAAAACACATATAAATCAGTAAATTATAAAAAAATAATAGCTTAAATTAACAAACAAAATGATATATGATAATTAATTTTGTGAAACATAACAATTTTTTTAAAAAATAAGAAATTTAAAAATACAACACCCTGTCGCCCCACCCCGGAAATCGGCCGACGGTTGGGCCCAACCCCTGCTACCCCATTTTTGCGGCCCAACAACTGCCCCTCTCCCCACTCCAGCCCCACTTGGCACAACTCCCCCATCCCACCCCACTCCACCGAACCTCGGTGGCACCAACCCCTCCGCCCCACCTGGAAGGTCCAATGACCTGCCCGGGTGGGGCATAGGCTGGTTGCCTAATGCCCCGCCCCACCCTAGCAGCCCAACGGTCGGCCGGGGTAGCGGGCCGTTGGGTCACCGGGGTGGGGCATGGTGTTGGCAGTCATCCTTCCCTCCCCTCACTCACGGGCCCGTTGGGCCATTGGGAGCATTATCGGGCCCACCACGCCCACTGCGGACGTAGTGGGTAAATATGTCCCACAAAAAAATTTAACTACTAAAAAAAAAGTTAAATTTCATTAAACTTAGTTAATTTTAAAATTTGCACAATAGAAAAATTAACTGACCTTTCAAATGCGATAATCCTCCGTTGAATATGTTGTTGATAGCAATGTAGCTGCTCCACAAATTTGCTCCAAGTCTTTTAATGAAATTCGGAAAGCTTAGATGTGATGTGAGGAATTAGTGATAATGAAATTTATTATATAGGGGAAATTACAAAATTGTTTTACCATATGGTTAATGTGAGATTAATTTGTTTTTATAAATTGTAACATGTTAATTTTGTTAAGTAATAAATTAATTTAGGTAAAAGATTTAGTTTATAGTTTTAATTTTAAAGATTTATTTTATAAAAAAAATTAGTTAAATTTTTTCAATAAATTGTAGAAGAAAATAATGGAAGGAAATACATGAAGCAAAATTTTTGGAGGGAAATTTTCATTCTTTAAGCTATATATTGTCATTAGGAGAGTTTTCATTTGAATCATTCAACCTCTTCTATTTGAGAGGCATGGATTATTTTGATAGTGAAGTTTCTCTTTGTGAAGCATCAACATCTTCATTGCGTATTAAATCTATTAATATTGATGAATATAACATAAATTCTTCCATTATGAATAGAGAATCAATTCTTCCACTTAGTCATCATCCTAAGAACTATGAGAGTAGCACTGATGAAAGACGGGATGAAGAATTTCAAATAAATAAAGAGTCATGGTTTCCACTTAGTCCTAATCCTATGGATTATGAGAACAAAAGCGATGAAGAATTTCAAAAGAATGAAGTGTCATGGTGTCTACTCAGTCCTAATCCTATGGATTATGAGAGCACCAATGATGAAGAGAATGATGATGAATTTCAAAAGAATGGAGTGTCAAGGTGTCCACTTAGTCCTAATCCTATGGACTATGAGAGCAACAATGATGAAGAGCATGATGATGAATTTCAAAAGAATGGAGTGCCATAGTGTCCACTTAGTCATAATCCTATGGAATATGAGAGCAATAGTGATGAACAACATGATGAAGAATTTCAAAAGAATGGAGTGTAATGGTGTCCACTTCGTCCTAATCCTATGGACTATGAGAGCAACGGTGATGAATAATTTTAACTGAATAGAGTGTTATAGTGTCCACTTAGTCCTAATCCTATGGAATATGAAAGCAACAGTGATAAATAACATGGTAAAAAATTTCAAAAGAATGAAGTGTCCACTTAGTCCTAATCCTATGGACTATGAGAGCATGAGTGATGAAGAGCATGATGAAGAATTTCAAATGAATAGAGTGTCATAGTGTCCACTTAGTCCTAATCCTATGGACTATGAAAGCAACAATGATGAAGAACATGATAAAGAATTTCAAATGAATAGTGTCACGGTGTCCACTTAGTCCTAATCCTATGGATTATGAGAGCAATAGTGATGAAGAACATGATGAAGATTTTCAAATAAATAAAGAGTCGCAGTTTCCACTTAGTCCTAATCCTAAGGAGTATGAGAGCAGTAGTGATGAAGGACAAGATGAAGCACTTAGTCCTAATCCTAAGGACTATGATAGTAGCAGTGACAAAGAACAAGATGTATAATTTTCAGTAAGTAAACAGTCACATTTTCGACGTAGTCCTAATTCTATGGACTATGAGAGTAGCACTGACAATGCACATGAGGAAGAATATGCAATAAACATCGAGTCAAATTTTCCATTTAGTCTTTATTCTAAGGACTATGACAGTAGCACTCAAAGTCAGTATTTCGAAAGCACATCTGATCATAGTGAGGATAACATTCCTCAGAATGATGATGAAAATGCTTATACAAATGATGATCCAATGATGGAGATGTTGCCAGGAAATATTGTATCGCGGAGTAGGAGCAGACCTTTTCGTATCAATCCAAGATGTTCTAGTTATACAAGGGGTAGAGCAGAATATCTGACGAGAAGAAGTTCTATCAGCACTCTCATTTCAAGTGAATGTTGTCAAAAAGATTGCTTGAAACATATGGATTTCAAATTTTCATTAGAGAAAAGGAAGAATCCAAGCATGAATAAAAGCAATCAATTAATAAAAGCATGCAAAATTCATATTTAGTTGGGTGCATGCAATCTACATAGTCAAGTTATGATTATCATATTGGGTCTTTATTTATCTCTAGAAAGGCTTTCAAAATGTTTCATTCGATAGGTAATTTTTGTCTCTCAAGAATCCAAAAAAATTTGGAAAAGGATCCCACATTTTATTCAAATGTACATCATAAACGACAATTTGGGCCATTATCAAATACTGCAATGTCATGGATGAAATATTTCTTTTCAACGTGTTAGCGCTTGGAATTCACCTAGGTTGAGATAGACAAACTCTCAAGGCTACATCAAACCATTTCACCTCGTAGCTAGCCCTACGAGGTATGAGAAGGCTCTCTCGGGTCAAAACTCGATGGATTTTGTCAATAGGAGGAGTTGACCAATTAGGAAAAAGGATTTTAGGCTAGTAAACTGAT